>JARYGA010040020.1:0-32626 GCA_030545235.1 Helianthus tuberosus
GCAAGTGTTCTAATCTAAAACCTGTGGATGTTGACAAAAAGAAGATTGATGCTGAGAAACAAAAATCTGAGAATGTGAGACAAAGGTCAACCAGATTTGATTCAAAACAAACTTGGAGGTACAACACAAACAAGTTTGCTTCGAATCAAAATTGGAAGTCAAACCCGTATAGGTTCGATTCAAGACAGACCTGGAATTCTCACACACCCAGATTCAGAACAACACAAAGTTGGAAAACAACTGTTGATATGACAAAACCTCAAGAGTTTTGGAAATCAAGAGTTGTTGTTCAAAATCAAAATGTTCAAAAAGTTTCACATTTTTACAAACGAGGAACACCAAAAGGTCAAACATGGAGTGTTAAGAAACATGTTGATTTGGTAAAAGATGAGAAAGTTGAAGTTAAAATTGAGAAAGTTTTTGTGAAAAATGACAAAGAATTTCCAGCATTGAATGAAAATTATTGTGTTGAAATGCCTAAGGTTCGACAAACCTGGGCTAAATTGTTCAAGTAATTGAGTAGTTTGTTTGTGCAGGTGCTCATGGAATTCAAAGATTGTGAGAATGGAGGTTGGAGCAGCCTGGCACAACAAGGAGAGGAGGCTGCTGGATCCTGTGTTGGTTGAAACAGGAAGTTTATATGTTTTCTGTAAATAAATAAACAATATTTCAAAAACCCTAAAAATTGAAAAATTTGAAAAACCAAAAATATGTTTGTTTTTTAATTTTTGTCAAATATTCAAAAATACAAAAATATGTGTTGATTGAATACGCCGAAACCCTCACGGCTGAACAAACATGATTACTTTCATCAGATTGAAAAACGGTTTTCAAACTGTTAAGATCAATGAGTTGTAAATCATGGGGGTACGTTATATTTTCTGCAAAACAGAGCATGAGATGCAGAAAATGGATGGCGAGACAAAGCTATCAATGTTGGTTGTCAAATTTTTTTTAAATGGTTTTGCATTTTAGGGGGAGAAAAATTGTCAGAAAATACAAAAACATTTGAAAATTTGAAAAAGTCAAAAATATGATAAAATTCAAAAATTTGAGTTTTGCGTAAAAAGAGGAAATGATAGTACATCAGTAGACAGTTACAGTACGCTAAAGAAATGGAAAGTTTAAATGTGTTAAACGATCTCACCGTGGATGTGTCGGTAGATTTTTATACATTTAGTAAACTTTTTCGGGATATAAACCTAAATTCAAACACTTACTTATTTCGTGGGGAACACTACTTGGATATATAGGTAACCCCTGAAATCTCGTTTGAAGGGTCTCATAATCTGATATACTAGGTTTTTATACTCAATGATGTCTGGGGTATTATTCCGGGACTTCTGCTGAATGGAAGTTCTGACCTAGTCCTCGAATAATACTTTCTGCAAATGCTTGAAACATAGCATCACCCTCAGCATATATGATAAGACAATAAAATTGCTTAGCAATGCTGTTGTAAAAAAGATCCTCTAAAGGGGACACACCCATAAGTTGAGTCATGATCTCTCTGCTGAACGGTAGTTCTGACCTGAGCTCTCATGATTCTTCATAATTTATTAACCCCTTACAGATATCATTTGTGTTATAATTACCTGTAAGACTGAATATTGGGATCTGGATACGGGAGTATATTCAAGAGGTGGGACACAGGAATGAGCTAAGTTCATAAGACATCTAATTCGTATCCTGATTAAGTTGAACTTTGTGTGAAAATTTAAGTGGATCAGTATATCGACAATCTAAGTGAATTGTTTAATGCATAATGTGATTTTAAGCTCAACGGTACTTGTGACTTGTTGAAAAACTGATATGATCCTCTAACGCATACTCAAACAAAAATATTGTCTGTAAATATGTTTGTACATATTTCTTTACTGTTTTATGTTTTCAGAAAATACAAAAAGATTTTGATTTCTGCTTTATTTTCGACAACCGATATCTGAATTGCTGAGTTTCAAAATCTAAGTAAGCTGATTGTGTTTCTGAAAATAAAACAAGTTCATTAATTTGAAACTTGATTTAAAATCAAAAATTTCAAAAACAGTTTGTGATATCTCCAAGGTCATTAATTTGGACTTGGATGATAAGCTGTGAGGGAGTTGGATTCTTTAATGCTGCCAAATCTATAAAGTTTTTTTGATAGGGGGAGTGGATTAGAGAAGTTGATTGATAATATGAAAGCATTGTATTTATAGATGTTTGAGTGATTGCAGATGTACCAGACTACGATCCCGAGAGCAGAGTCTAAGGGGGAGTCTGAAGACAAGCTTGAAGCAAAGAGAAGCTTGTAGATGGAAAGCTAGGTATCGATCCCAAAGCACGAAAGCTTGATGAAAGGGGGAGCCTGAAGCTGATAAAGACTGAAGACTGAGAAGACTCGACACTTAAGACTCGTCAACATCTGAGGGGGAGTCTGTTAGTGCATTCATCTGTCAACTTCGTCTTAGATCGAGTCTCAGTTCGTTGCGAAGTTGTTCAAGCATGATGTCATGATGACATCATCAATATGACATCATCCATGACATCATCACAAGAAGACAAAGTATTATATGGGATTTCGCTCATGTGACTAGTCAGATTTCGCTCATTTGGTCAATTAGTGTTAGATTTCGCTTATTAGTCATTTGGAGATTTCGCTTTTGTGTCATGTCTATATAAGCGAAATCAGATATAAGTGATTTCGCTTATATGTCATGTTCACATAAGCGAAATCATACCAACTATAAATAGGTGCACTTCTTAGTTCATTCGATACGCATCCTTCAGAAGTGTAACGAAGTGCTGCTGGTTTTCTGTCAGGTTGTAAACATTGTTAAACGAAATATAATAGACAGATATTAGATTATCAAGCTGTGTTCATGTCCGTTTCTCTGATTCCGCCTTTGAACCGGACTTAAACTCTTCGTATCGACTCAATCGGGTCAAACAACGATCCAACAATTGAAGGGAGC
Source organism: Helianthus tuberosus (assembly GCA_030545235.1). Lineage (NCBI taxonomy): Eukaryota > Viridiplantae > Streptophyta > Magnoliopsida > Asterales > Asteraceae > Helianthus > Helianthus tuberosus. Next base: position 2,955 of record JARYGA010040020.1, read on the forward strand.
GCTTAGCGAGTAGGGTTAGCCTGAATGATTGATAGCATATAAATAAGCAACGCGTAAAACGGAAAACAAGTGTTGGAGGGCCGGATGGCTGGTCGATCGGACGGTAGTTCGATCGGACGGCAAACCGTTCGGTTGACAGTCCGCTCGGACCGCTGTCCGGTCGGTCGGTAAGCCGATCGGATGGCTGTTCGAGTGGATTGTTTCTTCCTTTGAGAAGGATGTGTTTGTTTATGATGGTTTGACTTTTGAAGTTTTCGTTGTAGTATTTGAAAACATTGAACTACCTTTACCCTTCAGGTCGGTCGATCGGACGGCTATTCGATCGGCAGGCAACCCGATCGGTTAGGTATGAATTGTAGTGATTTGCCTTGGATCGGACAGGTGTTCGATCTGACAGGTCAACAAGTCAAAACCTAATGATTTGCTGACCGATCGGTTGGCAAGTCAACGATTAACTATGACAAGTTCTTAGCAAGGCGTCACCTGATCGGACGACTGTTCGATCGGGTGGCACTCCTAGTGCATCGAACATGTTGAAAATCGATTACGTGTTGAAGTATAGTATCTCATGATCTGAAGAGTAATCCGATCGAACAGTAGTTCGATCGAACAACAGTTCGTTCAATACTAGTCTTCAAAATAAATTGATTGTGTGGGACCATGTGTTAACCGATCGGCTGGTCAGTCGATCGGCTGACTGTCCGATCGGTTGGCTATCCGTTCGGACAGCAGTCCGATCGGTCAGCACCCTGACCTGATCAGCCTATTCGCCTAACACTTGGTTGTTCTGTTTGTTTGTCGTTTTATCGAGGTATTTTGACAACGAGTCGAACCATAGATCCCTCGTCCTTACTTGGTTCCCCTGGTCGGACAGGAATCACCCAAATCCGGCCGGTGGGCTGTTCGGAACGGAGTTTAACGTTAGACCCGAAATCGGTTAATCTCGTGGATAGAATCCGGATCTTGAGCCATGCAACCACCGAAGTGATTTGTAAGCCGGCTCAGGCTCCGTTTCTATCGGTTTGAAGGTATAGAGTGAAAAAGAGTTGAAAGAGAGTTGGAAAATCTATCTTTCAATCCTTTCCATCGTGTATATATCCAGATCTATGAAGATCAATGTTTGTTTATGTTGAAATCGGCTAGATCCAAGTTATTCTTGGTGGATTGAGGCCAAAACATGAAGTTCTTCAAGAACCCATGATGACATCATCCTAGAATACTTGAATCTTGATGATTTCACGGTTAAAAGTTAAGATTTGAAAGATAGAAAGGTGTAGGAGTGCGTGTAGATCAAGAAAGTACAAGATTTAGGACGAAAACTTACCGGAATCGAGAGGAATCTGAGAAAAGGTGAGGAACACGAGCTGGTTGGACAGAGGTTTCCAAAAGTAGAAAGAATGACAATGACAGGGGTATTTATAGGATGCCAGAAGGGGAAAGTGCTGGCCGATCGGCCAGGCAGCTCGATCGGACAGCCTGTCCGATCGGACAGTAGTCCGTTCGGCTAGCTGTTCGATCGGCTGGACATTTCGAGTGTTCGGTGTGATGATTTTTTTTATATTTCGATTTCGGTTGCGAGCGGTTCGATACGATATGGTTTCCTAGTCAAATTACTTTTAATCCCAACTACTATATCAACATACAAGCATCTATATTTCGGATTCGGTTTGCGATTTCGATTCGATTGCGTTTCGCTTGCGATTCGATTGATTACCACATATAACATAAATAAGCATGCACAAGTAACACATAAGGCACACACACACGTCTAATAACACCAAAATTTCGTAATTCGAGTTGCGAGTGCGATGTTGATTAGATTAGTTCGATTAGCGTTTAGGTAGCTTTATCACATTGTTACTTCCTATTATTCACAGTTGTAAAGCGGTTCGTAGCGATAAATATTCGATTACCTCGATTATAATTAATTACTCCACATAATACAACTAACGTAAAAACATAAAATTGACTAATTATAGTCAAAGAAGTCAAAACAGGAATTGAGCAAGGGGTGACAGATCGCAATTAGCGATCTTTTCTTCCTTTGACTTCAATCTTGACTTTGACTTTGACTTTCGAAAACACGGGGTGTTACAGCCTCCCTTTGTTTAGGGAATTTCGTCCCGAAATTAAGCTGGAAGTTGTACAACACCGTGAATCACGTTCCTAGACTTTCTCTTTGAATAACTGCGGGTACTTCGCCTTCATGTCGCTTTCGAGTTCCCAAGTGAACTTTGCGCCTCGTTTGCCTTCCCATCGAACTTTCACAATAGGAATGTGAGAGCGTCTGAGTTGCTTGGTTTGGCGGTCCATGATTTCGACAGGCTTTTCCACGAAGTGTAATGTTTCGTTCACTTGCAGATCATCGAGAGATACATGTAAGTCGTGGTCGGCTAGGCATTTTCGGAGGTTTGACAAGTGGAAAGTCGGGTGGACGTTACTAAGTTCCTCCGGTAGTTCGAGTCTGTAGGCGACTTTTCCGATCCTTTCCAGAAACTTAAAAGGTCCAACGTATCGAGGCGCGAGCTTTCCTTTCTTGCCGAATCGGACTACACCCTTCCAAGGCGATACCTTTAGGAGTACGTAGTCACCAACGTCAAATTCAAGGGGCTTGCGTCGTCTATCGGCATAACTTTTCTGTCGATTCCGAGCTTTTACCAAGTTGTCTCGAATTTGGAAAATTCTGTCTGTCGTTTCTTGTAATAGCTCAGGACCGGTTAATTGCGAATGACCGATCTCGTGCCACACAATAGGCGATCGACATCTTCTTCCGTATAAGGCCTCGAATGATGCCATTTGAATGCTTGCATGGTAGCTGTTGTTGTACGAGAATTCGACTAACGGCAGGTATTTATCCCAATTACCACCGAAGTCTATGACACACGAACGGAGCATGTCTTTAAAAGTACGAATCGTTCTTTCAGTCTGGCCGTCGGTTTGAGGGTGGAAAGCGGTACTTAGATTAAGCGACGTACCGAGTGCCGTTTGAAATGTTTCCCACAGTCGCGAGGTAAACCGAGCATCACGATCAGAGATGATGTCGCGAGGCGTACCATGATTACAAATGATCTCGTCGGTGTAGATTCGGGCTAATCGTTCTACCTTGTAGTCTTCCCGTATTGGTAAAAAGTGAGCTAATTTAGTCAATCGGTCAACCACAACCCAAATGCTGTCGTGACCTGATGACGTGGGCGGTAGCTTGGTTATAAAATCCATGGCTATACTCTCCCATTTCCACATGGGGATCGGTGGTTGTTCGAGTAAGCCAGATGGTCTTTGATGTTCAGCCTTGACTCTTGCACATGTCAGGCATTTTCCAACATAGAGAGCAATATCCCTTTTCATGCCGGGCCACCAGTACTTGTAGCGAAGATCCTGGTACATTTTGTCGGCACCGGGATGAATAGAATACCGGGATTTATGGGATTCGTCCATCAAGATTTGTCGTAAATCGGTTCGTTTGGGAATCCAAATTCAGTCCAAAAAGTGAAATATCCCATTCGATTTGCTCACAAGTTGGGCTCCATCGTGGTAGATTCTTTCCTTCTTCAGTGTGCGTTCATTAAAACATGCATGCTGGGCTTCGCGAATGAGGGTTTCGAGATCGTGTTGGGCTTGGACATTACGAGTGCTAAGCAGATAACCCCGTCTGCTAAGTGCGTCGGCAACAACATTTGCTTTGCCTGGGTGATAACGAATCTCACAGTCGTAATCGTTGAGAAGTTCCACCCATCGGCGTTGATGCATATTAAGTTCCTTCTGATTAAAGATATGTTGTAGGCTCCTATGATCGGTGAAGATCGTACACTTGGTACCGTACAGGTAGTGTCGCCAAATCTTTAACGCAAAAACAACTGCGCCTAGCTCGAGATCATGGGTTGTATAGTTCTTCTCGTGGATTTTGAGTTGACGAGATGCGTAAGCTATAACCTTATCTCGTTGCATGAGAACACAACCAAGACCAAGGTTGGAAGCATCACAATAGACAATGAAATCATTGTTTCCGTCGGGTAATGTGAGAACAGGAGTATTGCAGAGCTTATGCTTGAGGGTTCGAAAGGCAGACTCTTGTTCAGTTCCCCAAACAAAAGGCTTGTCTTTATGCGTAAGAGCGGTAAGTGGTAAAGCGATCTTTGAGAATCCTTCGATAAATTGTCGGTAATAGCCCGCTATTCCGAGAAAAGAACGAACTTCAGACGGGTTCTTAGGCGTAATCCAACTCTTAACAGCTTCAATCTTTGCGGGATCAACGTGAATACCTTGACTATTAACGATGTGACCCAGAAACTGAACTTCCTCCAACCAGAATTCACACTTGGAGAACTTGGCATAGAGTTGGTTCCCCTGGAGTAGTTCGAGAACCAAACGTAGATGTTGCGCGTGTTCGGCTTTCGATTTGGAATAGATCAAGACATCATCGATGAACATGATGACAAAACGGTCGAGATATCGTTTACACACGCGATTCATCAGATCCATGAAAACCGCTGGTGCGTTGGTTAAACCAAAGGGCATAACAATGAATTCGTAGTGACCGTAACGGGTACGAAATGCGGTTTTGGGGATATCCTCCTCTCGAATGCGTAGTTGGTGATAGCCTGAACGTAGATCGATCTTCGAGAAACACGTAGCACCTTGTAACTGATCAAACAAATCATCAATGCGGGGTAGAGGATAGCGGTTCTTGATAGTTAACTTATTCAATTCCCGATAGTCGATGCACATCCTGAACGTCCCATCCTTCTTTTTGACGAAGAGGACTGGTGCGCCCCAAGGAGAGGTGCTCGGGCGAATGAAGCCTTTCTCAAGTAATTCCTGGAGTTGGGTTGAAAGTTCACGCATTTCAGACGACGCGAGTTGAAAAGGAGCTTTGGCAACAGGGTTGGCTCCAGGAATGAGGTCAATATGAAAGTCGATATCGTGACTTGGCGGTAGTCTGGGAAGATCCTCTGGAAAAACATTAGGAAATTCTCGAACCACGGGAACGTCCTTTACTTCCTTCTTTTCTTTCTTTTCCTTCTCCGCTACTACAATGTTAGCCAAGAAAGCCCTGTATTCCTTGCGGAGATACTTGCTAGCTTGGACACATGAGATGAGCTTGAGACCTTTCGAGGTAGTATCACCGTAAACACACAATAAATCACCATTTGCGAGCGAGAATCGAATCATCTTGTCGAAGCACACAACTTCAGCATGGTTTTCGCGAAGAAAGTCCATGCCTACTATGACATCAAAACTTCCGAGTTGCATCGGAATAAGGTCGATTGGGAAGATGTGATTGTTGAGCTCAAGAGTACCGTCACGAAGAATAGAATTTACGGCGACAGTTCTTCCGGTAGCGACTTCAACATCGAATGTCGAGGAGAGTTGGGAGCGTTTACGACTAAGGAGTTTCTCGAATTCGAACGACACAAAGCAATTATCGGCTCCAGTATCAAATAAACACGAAGCATAAATGCCATTCTCAAGGAACGTACCATTGACCACGTTGTTGTCGGCTTGGGCTTGTCGCACGTTGATGTTGAAAGTTCGTGCGCGTGCTGCTTGTTGTTGATGCTGGTGTTGTTGTTGATGCTGGTGTTGTTGTTGGTGCTGCTGCTGCTGAGGCTGCTGCTGCTGGGGCTCTTGTTTCACAACCCTGTTCGGGCACATGTTGGCGAAATGGTTAGGATCGCCACATGCGAAGCAGGCTCTGGCTTTGACCGCGGGTGCCGGAGGAGCTTGTTGACCCTGAGGGGCAGTGAATAGAGCTTGATGAGCAGGAGCTTGTCGGATACGGCAGTTGGTAGTAAAATGGCCGTACATGTTGCAATGAGCACAAAATCGGCAAGCAATGGTAGTCGGGTGATGGTAGGTACAGGTAGGACAGAGCGGGTGTGGCCCAGTGTATGCACGCTTTGCAGAAGGTGCATTTGCCACAGGCGCCGCTGCTTTACGCTGTTGGGCTGGTACAGCTTGAATCGGTGCAGCAGTGATCTCACAGTTCTTGTTGCTGGAGCTGTTCTTTCTCTTGTTCTTCCTCTTGTTGTTCAATGAGGTGGTAGTTTCAGCAGTTGGTGCGATGTTGGTAGCTTGATACAGGTGCTTTGAAGTTTTATCCCAGACACCAGCCTTGACCCGCTTGTCGTTGATTTCAGCGGCCAGTAGATAAGTCTCTTCGATCGTCGTAGTCTTAGCCGCTTGCACGAAATCGGTAACACAGTCAGGCAGGGCTCGGATATACTTCTTGATTGCCACGTCTGGAGTCTTGACCTGATCAGGGCAGATGATGCTGAGCTGTTTGAAGCGAGCAGTGAGTGCAGCATTTTCACCATCCTTTTGTTGTATGTGCCAAAATTCATCCTCTAGCTTTTGACGTTCATGAGGAGGGCAGAATTCTTCTAGCATGACTTCCTTGAGCTTGTCCCATGACAGACCGTAGGCTGCATCGTTCCCTCGCTTGTTCCTCTCGGCCGTCCACCAGTCTAGTGCACGGGACTGGAAGCCGATAGCATTCAGAGTACGGAGGTCATCGGGGCAACCACTCTGTCGTAGAGTGACCTCAAGGGAATCAAACCATTGGAATAGTGCAGTAGGACCTCCCTCGCCAGTGAATTCCTTTGGCCCACACGACTTGAATTGCTTGAAATTGAAGGCTTTTGCGGTTGCTTCAGGAGCTTCGGTTCTCGACTCCTCAGACGATTTGCTGGCATTCTCGTAAACATCACTCACGGCCTTTGCTACGCTTTTAGCGATGATGGCAGCAAGACGTCTATCTCTCTTTTCTTGATGAGAAAGTAAGGAGTGACGGGATCCAGATGACATTGTCTGCAACAAACATCGTCACAGGACTCAACACATTTGTATTCGAATCTCACCTCACACGTCTACTACTTACTAAAGCTTAGGAACACGCAATGTAACATGTATCACATAACCACATAGACACATAATCACAGATCCATATAAACACAGAAGCACATAAGCACGTAGGGCACAGAATCACAGAAGTACCTAACCATGTAGTCATAGGAGGTGGTCAGAATACAGAAACCTATTATTTACAGTTCGCGAGCGTTTGAATATAGCGGTCGCATTTAGTATATCGATTAGCGTAGTATAAGCGTATGTCGTAGCATAAGGTCGGCCAAAATTCAACGACTTGTTAGCGTTTTGATATAGAAATGTAGTGCGGGTCGTACGTGTCGATCGAAGTGAAAGCAAAAATCGAGTAAATCTCCAAAAAATTTAAGCACATAAACAGGTAAACACATATATAAGCACATAAAATCGACGAATCATCAGAGTCAGCAATTGCGGGCTCAGAATCGAACACATATAAATCGAGAAATAGATTGTCTGCGGCTAGTAGACTTCGACTATCCAAAGTGATTCAGCTATTCGCAAGGACCCGTTTTGCACATTTAGCCTTCAGGATTGTGCCTTGGCCTCGATTCTTGGGCGTTTGGCACACATCCCGTTAGTCATATCGTGACTACAGGTCGTTGGAGTCCGTCGAGACTTTGGCGAGAGTTTTGTAAAATGAGCGGATCAAGTCATCAAGGTTAGGGTTTCACCCCTAGCTTAACAACTTCGTTCCTGTTTTAATAAAATAGAGGAGATTATTCATCAAAATACGGATTTCACTCCTGATTTCTCATAATTCTCCTCGTGTATAGGTAAAATGCGGGTCGATTAAGCAACTTCAGTCGAGAGTTTGCGGTTTTCACACCTATTCTCGACTTTATTGCCCATTCATAATTGAAAATTCGAGTGCAGTGATAGTGTAGCGGAAGCGAGAATAGTGAGAAATAAGCTCGCACATAGTCCTTACTGGATATGCACAAGTTGGTCTGTTGGTCCCTAACTATAGACTAGGTATCTAAGACATCGATCCGGACTAGGTCGTGTCTTGCCTAATTCCCTATAGTTATGGCTCTGATACCAATCTGTCACACCCCAACCGATGGCGGAATCATCGGGGCATGGAACTGAGCGAAACAGATTGTCCAGAAGTTTCCATAACAATTATCATTACTATTCAATTTAAAATAACATGTCCCATACCATGTCTCAAACAGTAAACAAATTATTACAGACAAAATCCAGGCAAATATTCTATTTCGACAACTCAGATTTTAAAATAAAGCAATTATTTATCTGCTTCTAGAGACCCTTGATTCATTTACTACAGACAACTATTTGTTGGGCTCTAAAGCTTTATTCTAGCTTCAACTTCCTATCATGTGTGCATCCTAAGCACCTATCATATACGTTAAAATAAAGTCAATGCATATAATGTAAAGGTGAGCATACAAGTTTGATAATAGCATATAGAGTTCGAATTCGTTTACGCATAACCAGCACGTACACATAGTCAAATGAAGCACGTTAGTTATCGACATAGATCTATCGATACCAATGACTACGAGTTGACTGCCCGGGGCAGTTCGCAATACATGATTACCACCGTAATCCATGCAAGTAATTGTCCTTAACAACCCCCGTGTGAACGGGTGCTGAGTCCAAACTATAGTACTATCGTTGCTAAGGCAGGTAGACAGCATTCCATGTGTAAACATAACAAACAAGCATTCATAAGCCACGTATAACATGCATTAACGGTTAGCGTTCAAATAGTATTGAGTAGTGTGTTTGATGTGTTTTGAATAATTGTAACGTATGTAACACCCAAAAGTGCATAAAGCAAAAAGGGATCGAGTATACTCACAGCGGTTGATGGATTGAAATGAGCGCTTAGCGAGTAGGGTTAGCCTGAATGATTGATAGCATATAAATAAGCGATGCGTAAAACGGAAAACAAGTGTTGGAGGGCCGGACGGCTGGTCGATCGGACGGTAGTTCGATCGGACGGCTGACCGTTCGGTTGATAGTCCGCTCGGACCGCTGTCCGGTCGGTCGGTAAGCCGATCGGATGGCTGTTCGAGTGGATTGTTTCTTCCTTTGAGAAGGATGTGTTTGTATATGATGGTTTGACTTTTGAAGTTTTCGTTGTAGTATTTGAAAACATTGAACTACCTTTACCCTTCAGGTCGATCGATTGGACGGACAGGTGTTCGATCGGACTGGTCAACAAGTCAAAACCTAATGATTTGCTGACCGATCGGTTGGCAAGTCAATGACTAACTATGACAAGTTCTTAGCAAGGCGTCACCTGATCGGACGGCTGTTCGATCGGGTGGCACTCCTAGTGCATCGAACATGTTGAAAATCGATTACGTGTTGAAGTATAGTATCCCATGATCCGAAGAGTAATCCGATCGGACAGTAGTTCGATCGAACAACAGTTCGTTCAATACTAGTCTTCAAAATAAACTGATTGTGTGGGACCATGTGTTAACCGATTAGCTGGTCAGTCGATCGGCTGACTGTCCGATCGGTTGGCTGTCCGTTCGGAAAGCAGTCCGATCGGTCAGCACCCTGACCTGATCAGCCTATTCGCCTAACACTTGGTTGTTCTGTTTGTTTGTCGTTTTATCGAGGTATTTTGACAACGAGTCGAACCATAGATCCCTCATCCTTACTTGGTTCCCCTGGTCGGACAGGAATCACCCAAATCCGGCCGGTGGGCTGTTCGGAACGGAGTTTAACGTTAGACCCGAAATCGGTTAATCTTGTGGATAGAATCCGGATCTTGAGCCATGCAACCACCGAAGTGATTTGTAAGCCGGCTCAGGCTCCGTTTCTATCGGTTTGAAGGTATTGAGTGAAAAAGAGTTGAAAGAAAGTTGGAAAATCCATCTTTCAAATCTTTCCATCGTGTATATATCCAGATCCATGAAGATCCTTGTTTGTTTATGTTGAAATCGGCTAGATCCAAGTTATTCTTGGTGGATTGAGGCCAAAACATGAAGTTCTTCAAGAACCCATGATGACATCATCCTAGAACACTTGAATCTTGATGATTTCACGGTTAAAAGTTAAGATTTGAAAGATAGAAAGGTGTAGGAGTGCGTGTAGATCAAGAAAGTACAAGATTTAGGACGAAAACTTACCGGAATCGAGAGGAATCTAAGAAAAGGTGAGGAACACGAGCTGGTCGGACAGAGGTTTCCAAAAGTAGAAAGAATGACAATGACAGGGGTATTTATAGGATGCCAGAAGGGGAAAGTGCTGGCCGATCGGCCAGGCAGCTCGATCGGACAGCTTGTCCGATCGGACAGTAGTCCGTTCGGCTGGCTGTTCGATCGGCTGGTAGCCTGATCGGTCAGCTGCACATTTCAAGTGTTCCGTGTGACGATTTTTTTTTATATTTCGATTTCGGTTGCGAGCGGTTCGATACGATAGGGTTTCCTAGTCAAATTACTTTTAATCCCAACTACTATATCAACATACATGCATCTATATTTCGGATTCGGTTTGCGATTTCGATCCGATTGCGATTGAGTTCGATTGCGTTTCGCTTGCGATTCGATTGATTACCACATATAACATAAATTAGCATGCACAAGTAACACATAAGGCACACACACACGTATAATAACACCAAAATTTTGTAATTCGAGTTGCGAGTGCGATGTTGATTAGATTAGTTTGATTAGCGTTTAGGTAGCTTTATCGCATTGTTACTTCCTATTATTCACAGTCGTAAAGCAGTTCGTAGCGATAAATATTCGATTACCTCGATTATAATTAATTACTCCACATATTACAACTAACGTAAAAACATAAATTAGACTAATTATATTCATAGAAGTCAAAACAGGAATTGAGCAAGGGGTGACAGATCGCAATTAGCGATCTTTTCTTCCTTTGACTTCAATCTTGGCTTTGACTTTGACTTTGACTTTCAAAAACACGGGGTGTTACATGTTTGGTTTCATTTTTTTTATGTTTTACTTATTTAAATATTATGAAATTTGTGAAATTAGGTAAAAATGGCTATTCTAATAGTTCATGATTTCATCCCTGTTGAAATAAGGTAAAAATGGCCATTCTAATACGGCAAGTATCTTATTGTTGGGTGGTTGAATTAGTTTTATTTTGGGTATTTTTGGATGATTTCATCCATTTCTTTAAATAGTTCATGATTGAAGATGCAGTTGAACATATCTTTTGAGTGAAATGAATGCTGATTTATCAGAAGATGCAGTTGAAGGTATCTTAAATAAGGTAATAATGCATTACATTCCTGTTGAAAAACCGAGTCGATAAATTTAGGGAAAATGAGGTTGAAAGATGATAAGCCAACAGTGGACGATATCATTCTACATGTTCGATAAATTCAGGTGTATTCTTAGATAATGCTTCCTAGATGCTTCCAAACAAGCAGCACTTTGGACATTTGTCGGCCTTCAAACATCTATTATCTATTATCTAATATCTATTATCTATTATATATAATAGATAATAGATAATAGAAAATAGATAATAGATAATAGATAATAGATGTTTGAAGACTGACAAATGTCCAAAGTGCTGCTTCTTTTGAAGCATCTAGGAAGTATTATTTGAGAATACCCCTGAATTTATCGAACCTGTAGAATGAGATCGTCCACTGTTGGCTTATCATCTTTCAACCTCATTTTCCCTAAATTTACCGACTCTGTTTTTCAACAGGGATGTACTGCAATCATTCCTCTCAGTTAAATAGACCGACACTTGCTTCCTCTCAAAGGGTTATGGAGTGGTTATAACAGCTGATCATGCTAAGGCCTGTTATAACTAGCCACTGCTCCTTATAAAGACTGATGGACTTAAAGACTGATGAGGCCTATCCACTGTTGAAGACAAAGCCCTGTTAAAGACAAGCACTTATGTACCTAGAGCTTGATTAACCAAAGGAAAACCATTGTTCAGTAGCAGCAGTGGTTCAGCATCTACAGCGGATTCAACTTTAGTATTTATGTATCAGTGTTTCTTATGTAACAGTGTTTAGTATAACAGTGGTTCGCTAGAATTTATCTCTCGAGACAAACCCTTTAAAACCCAATGACGAACCACTGCCCAACAACAACAGTGGTTCAGCATCAACAGCAGATATTCTACCTTTGTTTATGTTAACAGTGTTTATGTTTATATGTAACAATATTTATCACATCAGTGTTTTATACTCTGTTAGATTGTTAGATGTCATATCACTGAGGTGTTTATATGTAACAGTATTTATCACATCACCTCATTGGTTTGATCTGTATTATAAATACAACAGTGGTTTGATCTTTATACTACTAAATAAAAATGAAGTACACTTGGATGATTATTAAGGTCCTCATTTTGATTGTTTGGATATAGTATTCTTGAAATTGGTCTTTTTTTGCAAACAGATGTTTATGGGCAAACTTCTTTTTAAGGTCAAACATTTGTTTAAGCGCAAACATTTGTTTATGTCCAAACATCTGTTTAAGGTCAAATATCTGTTTAACTCCAAACAACTGATATAGAAGGTCAAATATCTATTTAAGGTCAAACATCTTTAAAATAGTTAAAAATGATAGTTTTCATTAATCCTTAAAAGTCTGTTACAACCACTGTTTTGGTTCAAACATCTGATTGTTAAATGTTATCCACTGTTGAAAGACAACCTCTGTTTCTTCATTATTTATGTTGACCGCTGACTGACCAAACATCAGTGTTTCAATCACTGTTGGCTATCCACTGATAGTTAAAAAATAGTCACTGCTCACATTTTTATTGTTGACATCTACTGATATAGACCATTATTGGTTTTCCTAAAAAACATCCACTAGAATTACAATGAAATTACCATTTAACCTAATCGTTACATTCCAATGAGATAAGAGTTCCTCCAATATTGTTTTGGTGATAAAAATTAAAGTTAAAATAAAAAATAAAAATAATTGTTGATGACATTTTGTTGCATATAAAATCAGTAATTAATGTTAATTTCTTGAGCTTTGGACATTGAAAATATGCAAAATGGGAATTTCAAATTGACGGTTATTTTCTCTTAATTAAAGTTAAAATAAAATTTAGAAATGTCATGATGACAATTGCTTTCAAATCAAATCAGTAATTACTGACAATATCCATAACTTTTGAAATTCAAAATATGCAAAATGGTAATTTAAAATTGACATTCTCTCTTTTTTTTTTCCTACAAACGCAACATAGATTCATAAGATTAAAATTTATTCATTTATTCGTGACCTTAAAAGTCCAATTATTACATAAATAACATACTGAACAACTAAACTTTTAAATCTAACAATAACCGTAAGAATTAAGAAATGTCAGCTTCAACTCCATCGATTGCTGAACCTCTCGATGTATGTCCTTCAGCATCGCCATGAACTCCACGTCTCTATCACCGCACTCTATATTGCTGACAACACAAAGCTCACGAACTGAAGTTGAAGGCATTCGCATAAGATTTCTGGAAACCTGCTCTCTCGTGAATAGGCCAACTTGCAATCCATCAAAACATCTATTCAGCTCTTGAAGAGTAGTCCTATCTTCATACACCTGTTCCTCTATATGCTTGACAAAACGCTGCTTTAAATCATCTGATTTTATAGTAGTGAATGACGCCATATCAATAAAATATATTACTCGACTTTCCTGAAAGTATGATATCTTCGTAGGAAATCGTGATGAAAAACAGGTGAAGTGGTCATGAGTTTATATACTTAATCAATCAAAACGTGTAGATTTAATATAAACATATTAATGTATATTTCAAAGCAGCAGTCTTTTAATGCAAAAACGTTTTCAAACCCCAACTTTTATGGGAAAACTTTAAAATTAAATACCAAGAAACCCAAGGGACAAATTTTCGAAGTTCAAAGAACAAAATCAGATTATCATAATTACAATTAACCTCTTCATTTACCATGTAGACGCGTTTTTAAACTCTATAAAAGATCGATAATTACTTTTGATTCAAAATATCAACAAACTGTCCTACAAATCCCTGTCTGTGAAAGATTGTTCCACATCAGAAAATTCAACAAAAATCTACATGGCAAACTTCAGCTTCTACCACTGGTCAGACACCAGTGATGTTAAAACCCAATTCTCGATGTGGTCACTTAAAGAAAAAAGAACAGACGAAGAACTAAACAGGAAAGTCGACATAATCAATGACACTAATTACAAGAAAACCTGGAACAGCATAGCATTGCTTGATGAAGTCCTCCACTCTCCTCCATCAGATTTCCAGAAAAATACAGAAGAGTTTCTCACACAACTTCTAAAACAGGATCAGAAAATCTGCAACATACTAACTGATCTGAAAAACAAAAGAGAGCATGAAATCACATGGAGAAAGGCCAGAGTTTACGAAATCCTAACTATTGTTAACTCTAGCGTGTAATAGTTTAGAAATATTTCATTAAATTTCTATTTTTCTATGTACTAGTTTATTTCAATAATCTCAATATCCATCTTAACATAGTTTAAAATGTCAGTGTCAATAAAAACTCTCAACATCATCAACAGTTAATCAAAATAAGAAACAAGCCTAAAATGAAAAGGTCTCCTCTCAACTGTTGTATCACATTTAACTTTTCACGATTTTCATTCAAAGTTTTATGATACTTCAGTGTTTATTCATTCATACTGTTTAATCTAACATGGGTTTCCATCCAACTGTTGACCAAAAGTCAAACAGATGTTCATCAAAAGTCAAACCGAGGTTCACCAATAGTCAAACACATCTTGACCTTAAACAGATGTTTGGTTTAAGACCAAACATCTGTTTATGGGCAATCATCTGTTTAAGGTCAAACATTTGTTTAAGGCTAAACATCTATTTATGGCCAAACATCTGTTTATTGCAAACATCTGTTTAAGGTTAAACATCTATTTAACTCCAAAAATCAGTCTTTCAATCACTGTTAGCTATCCACTGATAGTTAAAAAACAGCCACTGCTCACATTTTTATAGTTGACATCCACTGATATTGACCATCAGTGGTTTCCCTAAACAACTGTCATCCATTTTCATTAGAGGTTGTTACGTGGACAGTTCTTAGCTGTCCACGCTTTGTAACCGCTGACACCTCAGCATCCACTTTTCACTTTTATAAAACCCTGATCAACAGTGGTTTGATGTTTATACTACTAAATAAAAATGAAGTACACTTGGATGATTATTAAGCTCCTCATTTTGATTGTTTGGGTATAGTATTCTTGAAATTGGTCTTTTCTTGCAAACAGTTGTTTATGGGCCAACTTCTTTTTCTTCTTTTTAAGGTCAATCATTTGTTTAAGCGCAAACATCTGTTTATGTCCAAACAGATGTTTAAGGACAAATATCTGTTACAACCACTGTTTTGGTTCAAACATGTGATTGTTAAATGTTATCCACTGCTGAAGGCCAACCTCTGTTTCTTCATTCTTCATGTTGACCACTGACTGACCAAACATCTGTGTTTCAATCACTGTTGGCTATCCACTGATAGTTAAAAAATAGTCACTGCTCACATTTTTATTGTTGACATCCACTGATATTGACAATCATTGGTTTTTTCTAAAAAAACATCCACTGCTCACATTTTTATTGTTGATGTGGTTAATTAATTATAGAATGAAATTATCAAATAAAAACTAGAATTACAATGAAATTACAATTTTACCTAATCGTTACATTCCAATGAGATAAGAGTTCCTCGAATATTGTTTTGGTGATAAAAATTAAAGTTAAAATAAAAAATAAAAAAACTGTTGTTCAAAATCAGTGTTTTAACCCACTGATGGCTATCCACTGCTAGGTTAAAGTCAGTCACTGTTCTCATTTGTAACCGTTGCAAACCACTGACTGACCAAACATCTGTGTTTCAATCACTGTTGGCTATCCACTGATAGTTAAAAAATAGTCACTGCTCACATTTTTATTGTTGACATCCATTGATATTGACAATCATTGGTTTTTCTAAAAAACATCCACTGCTCACATTTTTATTGTTGATGTGGTTAATTAATTATAGAATAAAATTATCAAATGAAAACTAGAATTACAATGAAATTATAATTTTACCTAATCGTTACATTCCAATGAGATAAGAGTTCCTCGAATATTGTTTTGGTGATAAAAATTAAAGTTAAAATAAAAAATAAAAAAAACTGTTGTTCAAAATCAGTGTTTTAACCCACTGATGGCTATCCACTGCTAGCTTAAAGTCAGTCACTGTTCTCATTTGTAACCGTTGCAAACCACTAATATTGTTCCATCAGTGGTTTCCTACCAACTGTCCTCCATTATCATCAGAGGTTGGCACGTGGACAGTACATAGTAGTAAGATCTTTTAGTAACCGCTGTCACGTCATCATTCACTTTTTCCCCTATAAAACCCTGATCAAAACCCCAAATAGTGTTTTTACTGTCGAATCGAATTCAAAATTCCTTTCTCAAAGCAGTTATCATCCATTTCTCTCAAAATCACTCATCCTCTTCATCGTCTTCTTCCTCTCGCAATCATACTCAAATCACGATGTCTCTCCCACTCAAATCCACACATAACTACTTGGGTCTACTTGAAAAACCCAGTCACACCGAAACCTTCAATTCCATCATTAATGCTCTGTCGTCTTCAAAGTACAAAACTTTGTTGACTTGTGATGCTCCGATCTACATGGATACCCAGCAAGAATTCTGGAAAAATGCTAAGTTGGAAACTAAGGATAAAAAGCCCTTAGCCATCAATTCTTCTATAAAGGATGTTCCAGTCACAATAACACCTCAAACCATTTCGGAGGTTTTTGAACTCGATGATCTTCAAGGTAAAACATCTTTCCCTAAAACAGAGTATCAAACGTTTTTCATTCAAAGGGGTTATGAAGAGGAAATGAAAAAAGACACTTTAGAAAAAGGCAGTTTTCCTCCTGCCACAAGGTTTTTGTTTCATACCTTATTGATGTGTGTCTCAAACAAGACCACTGCTTTCAATGAAATCCCATTGAAGATTCAATATCTGGGTTATGCTATCTTACATGGTGAAAATTTTAACTATTCCCAGGAAATCTTCAATTATCTTGTTACAAATGTTAATAAAAAGGCATTTTTGCTCTTTCCAAGGTTTTTAAGTTACTATTTTAAAAAGAAATTTTCAAAAGATAATGCCCATGTGCTTATCCAGGGCAATCCTTTTTCAATAAAGAGCCTCACTTCTGAAACCTTTACAAGGCTGTCAAAAGTTTCCAAAACACATGCAGAGGTTCCTGAGCAGACTTCAGCAGCTACCACTGCTCCTCAGGCACCTGCTGTTGAGCCCACTGCTCAAGGTGATGACAACAGCAAAACAACTGCTGTGAAACCCCCACCTAAAACCACCAAAAGACCAAAACAGAAAAAATCACAAAAGCCCTCCAACCCCAAAACAAAGGTAACTCTGGAAGATGAGATCCCAGACAACACAAAAGTCACCAATAACCACTGTTGCTACTTCCTCACAGCAGTTGGAATAAAGATCTCAACCTGAGTCTCAAACTCCTCCTGCTTCTTCTCAAAAAGAACAAGTTGTAACAACAGGGACACCAAATTATGATGCTCTGGAATCACTTGATTCCATCATCCACAGCCCACTGCCCGGGGCAAATTCATTTTCTACACCTATCCTCACTTCTCAAATTCCCCCACAAACAAAACTTTTGATGGATGCAGTTGATTTAGCCCAGACACAAACCAGTTGTTCTCAAACACCTGTTAATGAGAATATACCTCAACAAGTGACTGGGTCTGGTGTCTCAATCATTGCTAACCCACCAACAACTGAGGAGGTTACACTACAGGAAGTACAAGTACTTCCTGTTAGTAGTTCAAATGGAACAGCAACTACAGGTGTTGGATCCACTGATCTACACCTGGCTAGTTGTTTCATCAATAAGACTTCCTTGAAGGCAATTTCCTCTCCAGCAACTATGATATCCGCTGGTGTCTTTGTTTCAACCACTGGTTCTATTAAAAGGATGTCAATTGCTGAGGAAAGAAGTTCCCAGTACCAAGAAAAAGGGGCATCTGTGGATGACTTTTGTGAAACTTTCCCTAAGTCAACTGCTGATACAACCACTGCCAGTGGGAAATCAGATGATCTCATTAACTTGGGTGAGGGTTTAATGTACAAGGAATTGACGGAGAGGGTTGACAAATTGGACACATCTGTTGCAGATATTAAGTCAATGCTGCAACAGTTATTACAAGCACAAAAGGCAACACCCACTGTTGCACCAGATACAACATCTGCTCCATCATCTGCTCCTACTCCCACTGAGCTTTGGAGTTTATTTCAACCTCTGTTTCACCAACAAAGGGCATATGCTGATCAGCAACATGAAATACTGGTTCAAAAGATCAGAAATATGATGGAAGCTAGGTTCATGGATACACAAGCAGACATAAAGGCAATCAAGGCCCACTTGCTGAAAACCACTGATTCTGCTCCTCCTACTATCATCTTTGTGGAGAACCCACCACCAGCTGATGCCAAAAAGGGGGAGAAAATGAAGCAGCTAAAGAAAAAGGGATATGAAGATGGTTTGTACATTGCACCAGACAAATCCGGTATGCTTGCAGACATCCCAAAACCAGATGGTTCTAAAAAGGTTGTTGTGACTTTAAATGTTATTGCTGATGAAAATGCAAAGGTGAAAAAGGATAGAGAGGCAAAGGGAAAATCAAGGTTTGAACAGGAGAATAAAGTTTATATGGAAATGGAAGTGCAGGGTGTTTCTGAGCCCAAGAATGAAGAAAATCCTGAGCCTAAAAGAAAACAGCCCACTAGAAAAGTGAGGGAACCCAAATCCACACCTCCCAAAAGCTCCACACATCAAACCTCCAAACCAGCAGATGTTAAAACACCTGTTGTATCAACAGCTGTTGGTACTTCAGTGGTTTCAACATCTGTTACACCAACAATTGCCACCTCTTCAACACACACTCAATCCAGTGCCTTACCACAAATCACATCACCATTAAAAACATCCTCATTACCACCAACACCACCTGCCAAAAAGCAGAAGACTTCAGGTGACACATCATCTGTTGTAATGACAACAGTGGTTGAAACACCAGTTGTTTCAACAACTGTTAGTCAACCATCTACCACTCAAATCACCACCACTCAACCCACCAAAACACCACCAACCTCTCCAAAACCAAAAAGGAGAAGGATAATTCTGAATGGTGACCCTTCACCACCACAAACATCCATACAACCACTGTCCCTTGTTACCATTCCCAATCCTGTCCCACTCTCTTCAGCACAAGTCTCAAATTCAAACACTGCCATTTTTCCTGCAGGGGTCCAGTATCCATTAAATCTTCCAGCAGTTAGAGAGGAGATCAAATCCTTCTACTCTGAAGATGACCCTGCTAAAAGGAACTTGCCATCTGTTCAAGGATATCCAAGGCCTAATAACATTGAAGAATACTTGAAGTTAAAGGCTCAACAAGCAGAGGATATCTCCAAAAGAAATACAGAAGGAAAATTTGACAGAGAGATTCAAACATACTACCAATATCTGCTAACCCAAGTCAAAACTTTGGAGCAGTTTTCAAAAGATCTTTGTCAAAATTTATCAGAAAGAGCTGATGAATCCTTGAGGAAAGATTATCTTGATAATATCATGGCTTACAAAACATACAAGGGAAATAGGTACCAGTACAAAGAATGGACCATCGGTGAGCTAGAAAGAAACAGCCAGAATTCAAGATATGATCAAAACAAGGTGAAGCAGACTCCTCCTATCTGGGCAAAGTTTAAGAAAAATGTTCCAGAAAGGACTCTGCAGCTGAAGAGAATGAAAGAAGAGTTAATAACAGCTAATTTTGGGTCAAGCAACCAAGTGACAAGGTGGAAAGAGGATAAAGTGTTCGCCTCTTACAAAAAGCTGGAAGAATTAAGAAAGAAAAATCCTAATGTTCCACAAAAGCCTGTTTACCCTGAAGCAGTGGTTCCAGCTAAGCTACAAATCAGGAGATCCACTGCTCCACCTGCTGCCATCCTTTACCAAACAAGGAAACAAAAGCAGATGGATGCAGAAACAGCAGCAGATAAAGAAGCAGAGGATTACCTTGTAAAAATAGGCCTTAAGCAGATGATAGGAGAAAAAATTGAATTGACACAAACTACAAATACTGCTCAGCCAGTCATTATCTAAAACACACGATTAAATCATATGGTCAAATTGTTAAGGGTCTTGATGATTTAAGATGCTAATTGTGTGCTTTCTATTAGCTAATTATTTGTAATTTATGTTAACAGTGTTTATATGTTAACAGATGTTCACCAAAAGTCAAACAGATGTTGGCGAATAGTGAAACAGATGTTGACCTTAAGCAGATGTTTGGTATCAGGCCAAATATCTCTTTATGGGCAAACATCTGTTTAACTTCAAACATTTGTTTAAGGCCAAACATATCTTTATTGCCAAACATATGTTTATGGCCAAACATCTGTTTAAGTCCAAACAACTGATATAGAACACCAAACATTTGCTTAAGCCCCAACATCTGTTTAAGTCTAAACAGATGTTTAAACATCTGTTCAAAACACTATTCAATCTAACATGGGTTTCCATCCAACTGTTGACTAAAAGTCAAACAGATTTTCAAACCACTGATTGACTTATTCAAATTTCTGTTGAATACTAAATGAGATGTTGACCAAAACTCAAACAGTTGTTGACCAAAAGTCAAACAGATGTTGACGAAAAACTAAATGGGATGATCCGACCCGGTTACATGGGATATTTTTAAACTTTTAACTTTTTAAAGATCCTCACAAAATCTCGGTTCGTTTATCTCTCCACGTTTCTTTCTACGCTTTCTCCAAGAAACTCTGTCATCTTCTTCGACTTCTTCCGATCTTCATCAATATAATCTTGTATAATAATAAAGGTATTGTTAAATAATCTGATTTGTTTTGTATTTTTTCATGTTTATTCTTTTAGTTTTGAATTCCATAGCCGATTATGGTTCTTGCTATTTTAATGAAGAAGTTGTAATCGACGGTGGTGTATTCATGTATCTCCCTGTTTTTTTTTTTCAATCCATTGTTGGTTATGATTGCATTTATTGTTGCGGCTTATACTGGAACAATTTCTGATAGTCCTAATTTTTTTGTATATCTGATTACTATGTAGTTATTATGCATGTTATGATAGACATATACGATTCTAAAAAAAGTGATCTGCATTTCGTGTATCTACCATTTGTCTTATCCATTGTTGATTTTATTGGATTTCACTTTGCTCATGTATTTATCTTATTCTTATTGATGATATAAAATTTCGATCTTTACTGTTGTATTCTCATTTGTATTTTTAAAGTTATTTATAAAGTTGTTGATGTGATTCTGATGTATGATATAAAATTTCAATATTTACTAATGTATTGTCATGTTTATTTGTAAAGTTGTTTATAAAGTTGTTCATGTCACGATGTTATTCTGAAGTATAATATAAATTTCTGATTTTCACTGATGTATTCTCATGTGTGTTTGAAAAGTTGAACTTATTTTGATTAGTAGTTGGTATACTGTTTTTAAGTTTTTGTTTGGAATAGACACAAGTCACTATCCTGTTTTTCTATACAATTTATTCAGCTGATGATCCTCCATGTCTATTTGTGATACTTAATCGGAAAAGTAGATTTTAAGTTTTAATTATATGATTTGCTGTAAAAAATATATATATATTTCGATATGATAAGAAATTACATGTATTCTCACCTTTTCGATGTTGTCTATTGTTATTTTGATATATATTAGTTGTATCATATTTTATTTAGATGTATTGCATAGCTTAATGGATTGTATTCATTTGTTTATTAATGTTATTGATTTTGATTCTATATGATTGATACTGTTACAGTTTTACGTGAGAATGATTTATGGATTTCCGTGTTACCTTGAAGACAGGAAAAGGAAATGTTTGGTTAGTAATTTTATCCGATCTTAGTTTAACACTTAATTTTAATTTTTTGGTATGATATTTAATAATAAAAGTGTTTCTTTTATTTATGCTTAGATTTTGCCAAAACAGTATCAAAATTGGATTCAACAGTTTAATTATCCAATTGGAAATACAAAGATCCGGACCACAACTTGAAATGTTTTTTTTTTAAATGTCAAGATCTATCCTCTAAGCAATGGCAGGTATTATTTCTATAATGGTTGGTGTCAATTGGTAGACAGTTTGAAAATACCTTCAGATTCATGGTTGATATTTCATTATGAAGAAGCATTAGAAAGTTTCAGAATATTGTATTTTTATCAAGACATTGCTCTTGCTCCTTGTGAAGAGTTTTACTATAAACCATCTGGTAACGAAGATTATGTGGTATGTAACTTTGAATATTATTCAGAATATTGTTTTTTATTTGTTTACTTAATTTTCTGATATATTTTTGCTAATGTACTATATAATGTGTTTTATTCTGATTGTAGAGTATTAATCGTTCTTTTCTTCATCACAAGATGTTAAACACCATTCCTTCATATCCGGTTCTTATTAAAGGATCTGAAAACCAGAACTGACCTGTAGGGGTGGAAGATATCAACAATGAACTTTACATAATTACCGGATGGAAGGAGATAAAGGATGAGTTGTCATTAACTGCTGATCATCTCATTGTCTTTGAGATGATAGATCTTCAGACTTTTCATATCACGGTTTTCAATTGTGCTACATGTGATTTAGTGCTTCCACCGGAGGTTTGTGCTATTGTTAAAGAAAAGGTGATAGAAGAGATTGTCTTGAGTTCAGATACTGAAGCTGTACAGGACATCGATAATGTCAATGAAGGTGGTGTGGTTGTTGTGAATGAAGATAATCAGATCGTACCTATTTCTTTCCGTGTGGACGGTCATTTTGTAAGTTTGTGATGATGAGTTTACTAATATATAATACTTTAGTCAGATTTTAAACATGTGTTAATTCTTTGTTTATTGAATTGTTCGTTGTTTGTTACAACGCCTTTTTAAAAAACAGGCTGAAGATCTTGGACTGAATCGTAAGATGGGTTTGAAGATTGTGGACGTGGCAGGTGATGTTTGGAATATTCAAGATGCTATAGGTTCATCTCGAGGTCAACCAAGATATTATCTGCAAGGAATGAGAAAGTTTGTGAGAGATAAAGGCATGGCTCCAGGTGAAGCATTTACACTTAACTTTGTTAAAGGTAAAAAGCTTTTTATGTTCGGATGAAAGTTCGTGGGTTGAAGAAAGCAAATGCAGAAGGATACATTGAACCAAGTTTTTGGGTTGTAGTTGTTCGCTTTTCGAAACTGATACTAGACTTGTTTGTTTAATTTTGAAGTTGTGATTCTAAAACTATATATGTACATGTAAATTATTAGGTCCATGTCTAACGGAAACAATGTGGAGATGTGAACTAAAAACAGTATACTCCGTTTGACTTTTGGTCAACATCTGATTGACTTTTGGTCAACATCTGATTGACTTTTGGTCAACATCTCATTTAGTATTCAACAGACGTTTGAATAACTGAAACAGTGGTTTAAACATCTGTTTGACTTTAGGTTAACAGTTCATGGAAACTCATGTTAGGTTGAACAGTGTTTTGAAGAGGAAAACAGTCCTAAAATATAAGAAGACAGTGGATCTGGTTGAACATCTGTTTCACTTTTGGTCAACAACTGTTTGACTTTTGGTCAACATCGTTTGCTCGATCACATTGGGTGTTAAAGTATAGTTCTTTAAGTCATTGTTTTGTTTTCTTGAATTATATATAATTTTGTTAAGAAGTACAAGAACAAACATTTTTACAAAATCCCAAATCACCCGATCATGTAAGTGCATTGAAGTAAAATTGGAAATGATGTTATTCATGTGGTCCTGTTGTGCTTTTGTTTGACCTATAATATGGGTTTATGATCTAATCCGGTGATGTGAAGACATTGTTGTTGAATCCAATGAGATGCTTGATGTAATGAGGTTGTATTAATAACAAGTAATAATTGATATAACTAAGTTTCCCGAGCCCGGGAAGCAATCCCGGGTAAAAACCTAGTCTTTTAGATAAATATAAAACACCACTTAAACAAGAACATGATCTCCATGATAACCTTTTCATTAATCGTTGCTCCGTTGTTCGTAAGAACTCCGACCATATCATAGTTTAGGTTTAAGTCATTCTCATTTGCACAAGATGCCTTTAAGACTATCCCAAACCTTTCCCTATACAGTTGAAGACCCCGTCGATCCATAACTGCAATGGAACACCTCTAGTCCTCAGCCATGCTACTCTTTGGAACGAAATGTGCTCACCGTTCCACTTCTTCATGCTGTTAAACCAACGTTTCCAACTATCATCCTCGTTTTTCAGCAAATCCTCCATTTTAATATTTGTTTTAAACAATATTAGAACATTCAGTCCCCCTACATATCTTACTTGGTCATCCACCAAACCCAGTTGTTTCTTCATAGTGTTTGCTTCCTTGAGAAGTTCAAGATTTTTGAATCCCCCAATAACTGATTTTCCTCTCCAATTAGCATACGCCTTGGATTCGTTTGCGAAAGTTAGCCACCTTTCGTCTCCCAGCTGCACTTTTTTCCCTATCGCAACGTCTGCCCACGTCATTCCTTGTTTCAGGTAAGTGTTTGTATGTTCCTTTGTCTTCTGAATAATCTTGACAAACTTTGCCACATCAGCCCTAATCCTCCAGCCGAAAAAGCTTAATGGTTTAGTGCCTTGACCATCTTCTCCACATCCTTGATCCTCATGAACCTAAGGAATCCGAAGCGCACTCCCCCCCCCCCCATCAAGTTTTCTTGCGATATAAGCATCCACAAGATGATCGTAGTTTCTACACTCTATCCATAATTCCCCATCGGAAAGATGTTTGATATGTAGAAAGTTGTTGCGTCTTCCTTATTAAAATCTCCATATTGATTTGCGTTTTCCTTGCCGGAACTTTGGCCGGAACTCTCCGCTATCTCACCCTCTTCTCTCTCCGTGGATGTTTATCAAAATAGTTAACTAGCTATTCTAACAAGTACGATAATCTAGTAAATAATATATTTGACTTCTTTATAAGTCATCAACGACCCAACAAAATTAAACAATGTAATGAACATTAATTTCCAAAAGCAATTATTTTAACGGGCTTTAACAATTTAATTGAGATTGTGTACTTTTAATAAGATACTGTGAACTGACTATTAATAATGTAATGGACTTTTAAAACAGTAATATATTAAGTCCACTAAAATTTGTTAAGCCCAAAATAATCATTTATTATACACAAATCAATTGCTACTTACACGGCCCAAATAACATTAGCATTAAACGAGCCCGTACTTCCGCGTCACCTAACTCGATTAATCACTAACTTTATCATCTCGATTGACAAGCTAAACCAATATCCTAAAATCGGTTGATAACACTAAAATTACCAACATGGAGGATGTTTTTAAGAAACTTTTCAAATGCGTCAAGTCTCACTCTGCCCTTAATCTCCATTGAACCAGACCATTCCTTTGTTGACGTTTTTTCACCACTAGAATCAGAAAAAAAAAATATGTAGAAAACAAACTATTATTAAAAAAAGAACAAATAGAAGCCCACAAAATACTTAAATCTAGTGATCAGTAATAACCATCGATAAATACTAAAAAAAGGTTGAACCGAAATTCTACAACAACAAGAATGGATTTTTTTTGTATAGCATTATTCTAAATCTGTCCAATAATAGAAAGTAATTTATAAAACAATTACAAAGTAATATGGATCATAACCTTATGAACTGTCTACATGTGCTTCATCAGGAGATTTTTTCTGTTTAAAAAATACTTATGCCACTTTCAGCCCATTTTAATTAAGAGGTGAAAACTCACATCATGCAATGTTTTGTAGTCCAGACTCTCAACATTTTCCTTTGCAGTTATAGGGCCAAAATCACCATTTTCTGTATGTGATTCTAGTAACTCTTGTTTTATCTCCAGACATATCAAGCCCTTGAACTTAAGTTGATGCCATTTCATTCTTATATCATCAAGATCATCTAGAATCAAGCGCAAAATCTGAACCACAATAATATCGACTAATTTGACACATTAGACAAAAAGCCAAATCAACCCATTAGAAGGTGAACGGGTCAACATTGATATGCTACCTTGCTCTTTCAATAGAGGTGGATCTAAACAAAATTGATTGGAATCCACTTCACACAAACCGTAACAACCTCGGACTTGTTGTTATTATGCTTCTTTTATGGGTTGTCTTTGAAGGCCAGTTTCAAAGCTTCCAGATCTTGATTCGGAGATTTCTGAATGAATTTGAGGTCGGAAGTAACAATGAATTTGATCACATGAACAAAAATATAGAATAATTGCTACCATGAAAATATGCGATTTTTGTAAGAAATTGTACTCAATTCTGTTACATATTAAATAGTAGAGGGATTGAGATTGTAATAGGTGAATAGTTGAGGGTCTATTCTGTGACTTTCGGTTATCCTAAATGTACTTAAACAATCTGATCAGTAACAATGAATCTATCGATGAATTTGAGTAAACTTCTTCTCTCTTGTGTTCTTCTTCTCTCAATAATCGATCAAACACTTTGATACGTAACAATGGTATCAGAGCTCTCAATCCTCTCGACTGTGGGTTAGACAATAATAAATAGAACAAGAAGGTGGCAAAATTTGGGCGGCAACAACAACAAGCAGCATCGATCAACAGAGGTTTTCAACATCAAATTAGGGCAACTACATAAAACAATCATAGCAGATTTCAACAAGCAACAATCGATTAAAAAACAAGGCGATTCAACAAGTGGTTTATCTTTGGGAATTAGGGCAACGTAACAACAAGATTCAAGAACCGTTGCAATTCAAAGTTGTTCATATGAGAAATCAACAAACGAGGTGCAATGGAACAGTTAATGGCATATAACCAAGAAGGTACAGTTAAAGATTACTGTGATTCGTTTCAAATCGTATTCGATCAGGTTAGAAATCTTGAAGAAATTTCTGAATTCTATGTTTTATACCTATTCATATGTGGTTTAGAACCAGAAATTAGGAAAATCTTTTCTAGATGGCATCAATATAGTTGCACTAAGGTGAAAGATGTGATTTCATTGGCTTTGAAAATTGATTCGAATAACTTGCAAGATTCTTTTTCTCCATTTGATCCTAGTTCTTCTTTCTATAATAAAGATTTGAAGTTTGATACTAACATCACTCTTGAGGAATTGATGAAAGATAATGAGTTGTTTCAGAATGGAAAGATTCAAGAAACTTGTGATAATATTGTTCAAGAAACGATTGTAGATGAAGTGTTTGTTGAAATGCGTGAAGAAAATTCTGAAGTTGAATTGGTATGCCCTGGTGAGTTTAGAAGTGAAGTAGATAACAAAAATATTATATACCATGGAAAAGAACCAGAAAATCAGTTAGTACTCAATAATGGGTCTGTTTCGGTGGTAATTTTTTATGATGAAAATGCAGACGTGGGCTGGGAATCCGAGCAATTAAATCAAACGAAAGGGATGAATGAATCAACATATGTAGGTACTTTTTATGAGGAGAAAATGAGTAGAATAAAGGGTCATCATACATATCC
The DNA here is from genome assembly GCA_030545235.1 of Helianthus tuberosus. Classification (NCBI taxonomy): domain Eukaryota; kingdom Viridiplantae; phylum Streptophyta; class Magnoliopsida; order Asterales; family Asteraceae; genus Helianthus; species Helianthus tuberosus. The sequence continues at coordinate 30,447 of JARYGA010040020.1, forward strand.
AGTAAATGAAAAGGGCATGGATGTTCGAGAATCCGAATATAAATCAAGGGTTTCATCTAAAACCAATAAAATCATTCATGTTCATAGTGATGTTTGTAGTGATACTAGTGTCAAATTAGAAGGGGTACAATTGAGTCTCTGGTTAGAAAATTATGTCAAATTTGCTAAGTATGTTAGAGTCTTGGATTCAATAGAATTTTATTCAAAGAAAAAGAAGAAACACTTACATTGGACTAATACCGGGTGGGTTTACAATAGGGAATGTAGTGGTGGCGTGATTGTTCAGTTTAAAGCGTGCTTTAAATATGTAGATGAAAACATGGTTTGGGAAGTTGGTGATAATGTAGAAGTAAAAGGTGTAGATGAGGAACAAAAGGTTAATGGGTTTCCATATTTAGAGGATGCACAAAATCTTTTTGTAGCAAAATGGCAAGAAAAAAGTCGTTCGGAGAAAGAAGTCAGTGAAGTTTTTGCATGCTTCTCAATCCTACACCCTAGTGCAGCAAACTTTCACAAAATTAAACAGCAATAAATTTAGACATTAGGTTTATGAACACATATCAATCAAGTTCATAACTCTGAACCCTAGATGATGAAGAATTAAATATTTCAAAGGTCAAGAAACAGCAGTTTTGCAGCAAGATTTCGTCATAGACTGCAAAAAACCATTTGTTATGAGGTTTTAAACTGTTTGATCTTATTTTCTTTAAGATTCAAAGTTTCAAACACGGTAAACCACAAAAGAAATTATATATATATATATATATATATATATATATGGAACCCATTAAGTCTAACCAACTTTTAAATCTATCCCCACCATTAGATCATGCTGAGATTAAATCTCAGCCCTCTAAACTCCCAATTTTAACTGATTTCACGTCAGTTATCAGTAGTTTTATGGTTTCTTTTTTTTCCTCCCACGTCGCAGGTAACCTCCATCCTCAGTTTCACGTTTCCGTGGGCAGTTCTCAGCGGTTTAGAGCGGTTTATTTAGCTGGTGCCTTTTTATGCCCATATTCTCCGATAATTATGTTTCCGTGGACAGTTCTCGGCGGTTACCGTCCACCCTTTTTTTCCTCCCACGTCGCTACCTCCATGATCCGTATATAATCTAATATTCTAATGTTTAGATTGAAAACAATCATTGAATATATGAGAAGAAAACCACCGAGAAGTATGGATCAATTCCTCATGAAACCTTGCAGCAAAATCATCATCGCTACATCATGCTTCAGAATTCCTATATTGATTTTTTCTGAATAGATTACTCATGCTTCACTCTTCCTAATTCACGCTTTGGTGTACAACGTTTACTTATGCTTCACTCAATCGGTGAGTTTTTGTAGTGATTTGATTCGAAATTATTGATTAAGCTGTTTTAATCATTTTGTTCTTCATAGTTTCTTGTGAAATTTGTTGTGATTTACTTCGAAAAAATCAATAAACAGTTCTAATAATTTTTTTCTTTGTAGTTTTTGTAAATTTTGTAGTGATTAGTTTTATTATATCAATTAAACACTTATAATCATTTTGTTGGTCGTGGTTTTTGTTAAATTTGTAGTGATTCACTTTGAAAAACTCAATTTAACACTTTTAATCGGTTCGTTCTTTGTAGTTTTTGTGAATATTTAACAATTCAACTCGATTAAAAGCTTTTAATAATTTTGTTCTTCGTAGTAGTTTCTGTGACTTTGTAGTGATATACTTTGAAATACTTGAATAAGCACTTGTAATCAATTTGTTAATCGTAGTTTCTATGAATTTTATAGTGATTCACTGCTCATAATCCTAATCAATCGTTCCCGGACATAGAGGAAGAGGAGATGAAGAAGGCCAAGGATATAATTCTTGGATTATGAACAGTGAGGCTGATGCTGTTACTCCTTGGGGTTTGAATCGAAATCTCCGTCGAATAAATTGAATCTCTTCAATTCAATCAATTGTCTATAGTTTTTCGATCACATAAAATTCAAAATACCCAATGAAACGAACTAATTAGATGAATTTACAGTGAACAAGTGATATGAAGGCCGTTGGTGGTGGATTGGTAACGTTATAGTTTGCGTGCAGCGGTGCTATCAAACCACTCATCGACGAATAGAGATAATGCAGGTACTGATTATCACATGTTATTGGTTCATTTTTACTGCTAATCTATTAATTTCTCAGATTGGTTT
>JARYGA010040021.1:0-31387 GCA_030545235.1 Helianthus tuberosus
CGCGTTCCACCAAGTTTGCGCAGTGCCTTCGAGTATATCAGTGGCATATTTCACCTTTCGAGCCTCAGGTCGTTCGCACATTTGAAGGCCGATTCTAGTGTCGCTGAAAGTAGTAGGACGACAGTCCATAAAAGTCGTGTATGTGCACACTAGTGGCTGAGCGTGTTGACTTGTCGTGTGCGTAAGAGTAATCAAAATTAAGCACAAGTGTTGAGTTACAAGGGTAGGATCTAAAAATCCTAGAGTAAGTGGTGATGGCAGGTTACACCTCCTGCCTGGGCAGCTGCGAGTGCTGCAGTAACTTGTTCAGTGATCGAAGCCGCCAACTGGGCTTGAGTTAGGTTAACGCGTCCACACATGATCTTGACATCGGGGAGAACATGTGGGTGAGAGGTTCGCGAATAGTGCGAAGGGAGTGAGCACACAAGTATTCTCAAGCAATAACGTATTGTAAGTTCTGTAATCTAGGCATACCGCGAGCAAAGTTCTATGTAATTCTAGCAAGTAGGTAAGGTAAGATGAATAGTAGTACCTATGATGTTGAGCCTTGCACGTGGAGCGAAGCGTCGTTGTGGATCGTTGAGAGCACTGTTCTGGTTATAGTCTGGTTTTAACAAAATCGTTTTCCCTTTATTAAAACCGAGTTCTCTATAACCAATGGCTCTGATACCAATCTGTCACACCCCCAAAATCCACCTGCGGAGTATCACCGCTTGGAGGCGTGACTGACCAGGATCAAGCCACCAATCATATAGAACAATGTATAAAGTAAAAGTAATTGCAATTTAATTCCAAACAATCCATATGAGAGGTGTTCCAAAACATAAGTATGTTATCACAGTATAGCGGAAGCGTATGATTAAACCCATCATAATAAAGTATGAAATGTTATAAAGTCTAAACAAGTATTCAAAATCCATGCCCACAACGACTACGCCTCTCGTGCAAGCTCCATGAGTACCTAAGGTCCTGCAAGGCATGTAACAGAGGATCAACAACTAGTTGAGCGAGTTCACAGAGAGTAAATGCGTAATAGTAAGTTCGTATGTAACATGTGGCTCTACTTGGGCCGTTAGTACGTTCTATTGGTGGGGGCTTCCCATCATAATATACTTTCTAGACTAGTTGTATTCGTAAGTATCCTTCCCAATCCGAGGATAGTAATAAGTATGCATATTTGTATAAGTATCCTTCCCAACCGAGGATAGTACGTATCGAGTACGTAGGTTTAGCGCTGGTGTTCTTCCCATCCGAGAACATTGGTACCTAGGATTTTTGTATGTGTTAACACTAGTATCCTTCCCATCCGAGGATAGTACGTATGTTATACGTAGATTTTTTTGGCACAGGCATCCTTCCCAATCCGAGGACCGTGGTAAGTAGTCTAGTAATAATGTGTGTACAAGCAATCAATCAATCCCATTCCCAACCCACCTGGGGAATCCCATGCCTTGGTAAGAGTGTGAACTCACCTTGGTTTGCTCGGTATGCTAGGTATGTAAGTGCTCGCAAATAGTCAATCACGTCCTAAGGTTTGCACGTATACATAATCAGTTTGAGTTCAAGTTGTGTACGTATAAACAGGTAGCATGTAAACACAATCATACTAGTCATGTTTGGCATTTAACAGCAGTTAGATATTCCAGTTAACACTTAACAGAATCAATTCAAGTTACTGTGCAGATTAACTGTTCGGCGAAACACATTAAGTGGCGAAACACATTTACGGCGAAACACAATTTGACGAAACACATTCTGTTTCGTCGTGGCCTTGTTTGGCGAAACAGGATTCAAATTCGTCGATGACTCTTGGCGAAACACATTCTGTTTCGCCGAGAGTCCTGTTTCGTCGGACAGTTCAGTTTTGCAGACATCAGCTACAGCAGATGCGAATAACACATAAACCCTAATCATTCTAGCAGCCGTCAACAAAACAGAAATCATATGAAGATCAATGTGCATAACGAATCATCATAAATCAATCATCCAAGAATCATTGTCTAGCATAAGCCCTAGTTTTTGTGTATAACATATTAATCTAACATACCACAATCATATCATTGAACCCTTATCAAGATGCTAACTTATATTCAGAATCAGAACATAATAACAATATCCAGAACCGAGCATTCGATTGTATTAAGTTTCGTATAGAATGATTTATATCCAACTACATCATACATATCAAAATCTATAACATCAACATATTCTTTTAATCACAGCAGTAACACACATCAACTATCAGCACAAGCACGGATCGAGATATCACAGAAACATGAACCGATTAACGAACACATACTAACCGAGATATGAGAAACACAATCGATCGCTAGGGATGTCTTCGAGAAGCTCCTACTGCCGTCACAAAGGAGAGGAGGGCTCTAGGGTTTCGGTTGTTATGATAAATGGGTGAAACTAAGGCTGTTACATGTTTTAAAACCCGAAATAACAAGCTGGGCCCGAACTGGGCTTTTGGCGAAACTGGGCTCGGCGAAACACTTGTTTCGTCGAGATGAGAATGGCGAAACATAATCTGTTTCGTCGTACATGACTATGGCGAAACACTGTTGTGTTTCGTCGGGTTCTTTTATAAGTTAAGCAGTTTATGTTTTACAAATAGCACACAAGTTATACCATCACACATAAGCATGCAAACACAATGCATTTATCATATCACAACTATTTAGTCAAAGTCAACGTGCATTTAATGCGAATAAAGAATGTCGGAAATTCGAGTTGTCACAAAAATAATTACCAAGTATTTACAAATGTAAACACGAAATAGTTGTCTAACTATTTCCCAAAAACATAAACCATGAAGCTAAGGCACGGCCGTCCGTCTAATAGAATTAGTACGTGTAGGTCGTCACACAGCTGCGTGAGCAGGAGATACTTGGTAGAGACGCTTCACTGTGAGTTCATGTCCCCCTTTTCTCTAACTGTTTTCAGTTTTCTTAACTGCGGGGGTGAAATACATGTTACTTTGATTACAAGTACTTTATACACGGTATGGTTAGCGTAAGGAGGTTAATTACTCAGATCATGTGAGTGGGTAGGAGCAATATGAGGCCATTAGTCCTCATGTCGGGACCGAGGGACAAGAGCGGTAGATCTATCTGGGTGTAGCGAGCCCAGCCCCAGGCCAAACTAGAAACGGACCTTGGGGTGACTTTGTCCACATACTAATGCCGTGGCGAAATCTGCTAGGTTTGAGTCTCCCTATTTGCACTTCACATATATCAGTGGCCTTGCAAACCATTGGTGATCTCAATTCCCTTATTTGCTACATACCAACACTATTTTTATACTCACAAAGGTTTACTTACTCACTTACACATGAACTCGCTCAACATTATTGTTGATTTTTCAACTTACATGTATTTCAGGAAACTAAAGATCTGGCGCGGTATGTTATGTTTTCCCGCTGCATAAGGGTTCCAAGGTCATCCCAGTTTAGGGAATGTGACTCTTTCCTGGAAAAGTCACAAATCTTAAACTGCGTTTATTTCATGTTGATGTTTATGTTTATCAAGACAATGTTTTACGTTATGAGGTTGTAAGTCCCTAAGACAATGTTATGTTACTCTGGTTTTAAAACTCAATCAAATGGATGATCTTGCATGATTTTATTTCATATAGCTTTGTTATGGTTAAGCTATGGTATTAAGAAGTCACACCAAAATTAACCACGCTTCCGCAAAGCCAGGGTGTGACAATAGACTAGGTCAAAGCATTACTAATAACCTAATTCCCTATAACCATTGGCTCCGATACCATCTTTTCTGTCACACCCCGACCACGTAGAACATACAAAACGTGGCGGAAACGTCGGGGAGTGTTGTAACAGAATTAATTGTTTCAAATCCATGGCAATTGAAGTTTCGATTTATTAAACAAACATGAGAGTTTACATTGTTTTAAACAAGAAACAAAGAGTACATAACATAAATTAACTAGTTCTTGTCTCGTTTTAAGTCACTAAGGCACAGGTCCGCCTAAGTATGTCTTGATAAGTCCTATGCTTCATCTCCTGAAAACACATGTGAAAATAGGTACGTCAGCATAAAAATGCCTGTGAGATACATAGGTTTTGTGAAAACAGAATTCATGACTTATGTTTGAGAAAGATGTTTAGTCATGAACCTTGGAATTTGCTTTGTCTTGTAAATCATTTGAAAAACGATAAGATCAGATGATATGTGTAAATAAGAGAATAATGTATGGTTAAATAAATAACCATGTAAAATGGGTTTGTATAAGATAAGTTGTTTGTAAAACAATGTCTTGTGAAAAGTATGTTATTTGTATAAAATGTTATATGTCTCAAATTGAAATGGTTCAAATAACGCTACAATATGTAATACCATACAAACACTTATATATAGGAAGTACCAGCGGTGTATCCACCATGCTTGTATCATATTACACACGCATCGTTACTTAAATCACTTACTCAAACCAAACCACCAAGATGTAATGTTTAACAATTGTAGAAATGTTTATGTATAGTCAAATGTCTATTGTCAAATGTAAATCAGGTCAACAGATACAATTGGTTCACACGGTTCAACAGTTACAGATGATTCACATGGTTCAACAGTTACAAACGGTTCATATAATCAAATGGTTACGACGGTTCACATAGTCAAATAGTTACAACGGTTCAAAATGTAGTATAATGTGTTCATATGCTGGATGAGCATATGCAACAGAAATGCAATGTAAAACAATGTACTAAGTATGCACACAATGGACATACATAGCATGAAATGTAATGTAGAACGATGTACTAAGTACGCACACAATGGGCATACATAGCATGTAATGTAAAACGATGTACTAAGTACGCACACAATGGGCATACATAGCATATAATGTAATGAAATCATGTACTATAATGTACTAACGAACATAGCAGGTATATGATGTGAAAACAGGAAAGCATGAAAGTAACAAGTAGGCACATGTGTTTCACCCCAAAACAGTTTGGAAAACAGTAAAAGAGGGGTCTATGTACTCACTTGAAATTGCTCAGAAGTCCTAAGATAACCACCAAGCAATGCTAGAGATCACGGAATCAAACGGTACCTAATATAGGTAACTACGTTAATAAACCGGACCTAAATCGGAGGATCGGATAGAATGAGGGTTCGTAAACCAAACGAGTATGGAGACTCGTGTAATATGGTTTAACAAAGCCTACATACTAAAAGAAACCTAACATAAGTGCTTACTACCCATTACGACCCGTTTAGGTAGTTTATGCTACTTTAACGAGTCGTTCGCGTGAAACGCGTTTGGAACGCCTAACTAGTTCTATGACAAGTAAAATATGCCTTAACAAATCTAATATTGTTGCCAAATCAGTTTAGATACCAAAAGTTATGTTACATATGCTTAAAATGAATTTTGGCGTAAAAAGGGCATTTTGGTAATTTACCTAAGGCATATAAACTACCTATCATACAACTACTCAAACGATGTGACCGTAGGGTATAACCTCGGAAGGTTATTCCCTACCTACTATGGTCACCTAATGTGTTTGGTCGGATCCTAATGATCGACCAAATGGGTCGGGTTCGAAGGTATAAGCGATTTATGAGATCGCTTACCCTTACGACCCTAGACAACGTGGTAATCAGTAGGCATAGTCCCAAGGGACTATAACCATCGTGATTACAATCACGTTGCGAAGTTCAAGCGAACTTCGCATTGACCATAAACTGGTCAACGCAGAAAGTCAAACAAAGTTTGACTTTCGGACTCGAAAAGCAATAAAAGAACGAAGGAATACTTACGAAGGGTCCCCGAATGCTAATCTCGATTCAAGTAACTCAGGTATGAAACAATGGTTTCAACTTAGAGTTTCTCAAATCAAAATTCTAGTGAGTTTTGCAATTGAAGGCATGGGGTATTTATAGGATTTCCCGAACCGTTAGGATCGCTTCTTGGAAAATGTGCTTCAATCTTGGCCATACACTTGCACCCATGGTATTGTAATACCATGTGCACATCAAACCAGCCCATTGTATTGCCCAAAACCATGTGCAAAGGTGGTATAGGCCAGATTCAATGTTTCTGCACAGAAAGTTTCAAAAATGGCAGATTTGGTCCCTGTAGTGTAATAAGGCCCTTTTCCGACGCGTTTAAGGCCCGTTAACCCCATTTCAAAGCTCTAAAATGAAGTTAAAGTAAAGGGAACTTAAAATGTTCTCAAAAATATCTCAGATGTCGGTTCGTTTAGCCGTACGGTTGCGTTGTTCGGCTAATTACGACGGAATGCGCCTAAGCGCGAAAAACGATCCAAATGACGCGACGAATGGATTTTTCTTATGCCAAACACTAAAATAAAATGTTTTAGTGCTTACATAAATTTTTGGATGCGCGAAAGTGCAAACTTGTGCACTTTTTGACGCTTTTAGTCCCTGAATGACCCAAAAGTTTATTTTAGCACACCGAACCCCTCAAAGCCTATTTCTAAGATATATAAAGGATATTTAAGGTGTGTTTAACTTATGGTCATGTTCCGGAATGTCTGTTACAATTCAGATTGGCATACTTTCGCAGTTTGTCAACTTTAGTCCCTGTAAGCGATTTAACTTGTTTTTGCCATACCAAAGCCTTTAAAACTTATTTCTAAGTTATGTAAAGGTTATTTAAGGTATGTTAAGCCTATTTCACTATTCCGGAGTGTTTGTTGCATTAAACTGGTTATATTTACGCATCAGTGCGCGTATAACCTTCCAGAAAGTGATTTAGAGCTTGTAATCGAACAAGAATTGATATGTGTAAAAGATACACATATTTATACAGATCCCAAGTATGAAATACAATATTTCATTGGTTTGGTATTTGTTTGATGGTCGCAGTGACACAGGTGTCACAAATAACAAGGCAGAGCGTCGTCTTGACTTGGATTTACTCGAAGAAAGGCGTGAAATAGCACGAATCAAAGAAGCCAAGTATAAGACACAATTGGAGAGGTACTACTGTCACACCCCGACCACGTAAAACAACTAGACGTGGCGGAAACGTCGGGGAGTGTTGTAACAGAATCATTGTTTCATGACCATGGAATAAATAAATTTTGTTTTATTGAATAAATGAATTCATTGTTTTAATACAATCAAATAAGTACAACTATGATCTTCCAAGTTTTAAAGTTGTTAAGGCACGAGTCCATCCTAAGTGTAGTGTGTATCAACAATCATAACAAAACAACACCTGAAACATGTGTAAAAATAGGTACGTCAGCATAAAAATGCCTGTGAGATACATAGGTTTTATGAAAGTAGGATTCATGACTTATAAGTTTAAGGAAAAAGAATGTTTTAAGAAAAGTAGTCATGATCCTTGTAAATTGTTTTGTTTTGTAAATCATTTGAAAAGTGACAAACAAAACAATGATATATATTTATAAAAGAATAATGTATGGTTAAGTGAATAACCATGTAAAATGAGTTTGTATTGAATGTATTGTTCGAAAAACAATATTTTGATAAAAAGGCTTATAGTATATGTGAAAATATACTTTGGATTTTAAGAGAATCGAATGAGTGATGTATTAAAATATATTTCGATTCCAATATCGTTGACCCAAGTGTACTAAATAACGCCACGATATGTAATGCAATGAAAACACTTATATATAAGAAGTACCAGCGGCGTATCTACCATGTTTTCATCACATTACACCCGTCCCGTTATCTAAACACTAACCAAAACCCAATCGTTAGATAGATAGTACATTAAATATACTTTAGTTGTTTAAAATAATAGTTTGCAGTAGTATATTACAAGTATACTTCGGATTTATAAATAACATATTAAACTATGTTTTGGTTTCATGAATAACATATCAAAATATGCTTTGGATGTGAATAATAACATATTAAACTATGTTTTGGTTGAATAAACAACATATTTAAGATATGTTTTGGTAGTTAATAACATATCAAAATATGCTTTGGATTTGATAAATAACATATCAAAATATGTTTTGGTTTGTTAACAAAATATATATGTTGGTTTTGTACAATACCACACATGAGAGTATATCAAACTATACTTTTGGGAGTATATCAAAATATACCATAAAAGTGTGATTTAAGAATTCATTCAGACCTAGTGCATCAAAATACACCTTTGAGACTATAGGGATACCACAAAGGCAATCCCTATTTGGATGGAGAAACAAATTGGTTTCAGACATTCCATGACAACAGGAATGGGGTGTCTAATCCTATAGCGCTATATCATACTACCAATCGGTATGGTGAACATAAAATAACTACAATTCAACATTTTATTTTATGTTCTTTGAGAAATCAGTGTTTAAACCATAGATAGTCATTTAGTTTGTCAAATGATAAGAAATAACATGTATAATCAATTATACTTTGAAATCATGAAAATAACACATAGGTACACATGCTTCACCCCAAAATAGTTTGGAAAACAGTAAAATAGGGGAACTATGTACTCACTTGAGATTGCTTAGTAGCCCTTGAGTAACAACCAAACAATGCTAGAGATCACGGAAATCAAACGGCACCTAATATAGGTGACTATGTTAATATACCGGACCTAAATCGGAGGATTGGATAGAATGAGGGTTCGTAAACCAAACGAGTATGGAGACTCATGTAATATGGTTTAACAAAGCCTACATACTAAAATGAAACCTAACTTAAGTGCTTACGACCCATTACGACCCGTTTAGGTAGCTTATGCTACTTTAACGCGTCGTTCGCGTGAGACGCGTTCGGACCGCTTAACTAGTCCTATGACAAGTAATATATGCCTTAACATGTCTAATATTGTTGCCAAATCAGTTTAGATACCAAAAGTTATGTTACATATGCTTAAAATGAATTTTGGCGCAAATAGGGTATTTTGGTGATTTACCTAAGGCATATATACTACCTATCATACAACTAACTAAACATCGTGACCATAAGCTATAACCTCGGAAGGTTATCCCCTATATACTATGGTCACCTAATGTGTTTGGTCAGATCCTAGTGATCGACCAAATGGGTCGGGTTCGAAAGTATAAGCGATTGTTTAGATCGCTTACCTTACGACCCTATATAAGCACTAAACTAAAAGTGACGAGGTAAGCATGTTAAAACATGCTTAACTAAGTTTAGAAAACAGGTTTGGTATCAAAACAAACAATTTTGATACCTAAGAGTAGTTTGGTTACAAAATACGCAAGAATGCGCATTTTGGCCGAAACTACGACTCGTCACTGAGCCTAGATAACGTGGTAATCAGTAGGTATAGTCACTAGGGACTATAACCATCGTGATCATGCTCACGTTATGAAGTTCAAACGAACTTCGCATTGACCATAAACTGGTCAATGCAGAAAGTCAAACAAAGTTTGACTTTAACGCTAAAAGAATAAAAGAACGAAGGAACACTTACAAAGGGTCCAAGAACGGAAGGTTTGAATCCGAATACTCTCAGGTATGTAGTGTTAAACACAACAACTTAGAGAGCAAATTCAGATTTCAAAGGTGTGGGTTTTTGGGGTTGAAAGGGTTGGGTATTTATAGGATTTGGACCACCGTTAGGATCGTTTCTTGAATAGCGTGATATAATCTCATCCCTACACTTGTTGGTAACCTCATGTGCATCACATTGGCCCCCCAACATCAGGGATTAACATGTGGCATTGGCCTTTGGACTGTTTAGCAGTTGTTAACAATTGATTAAACAACTTTTGCTGATCTGAAAGGGCCTCGCGTGACGCCTAGGGGGCTAGGTGTCACGCATAGGTCCTTCTGACCAGCAAACGGTTTCCAAAGTTTCCATTTCAGTCCCCGTTGTGTATTAAGGTCATTTCCGACATGTTTAAGGCTCATTAAGTCAACTTTAAGGCCCTAAAATGATGCCTAAACATTGTGGACATGAAACATGCTCAAAAAATATCCCGGATGTCGGTTCGTTTGGTCGTACGATTGCGATGTTCGCTTAATTACGACGACATGCGCATAAGCACGAAAAACGATCCAAATTGCGTGACGAATGGGTTTTTCTCATACCAAACACTAAAATAAAATATTTTAGTGCTTACATAAATTTTTGGATGTCCGGATGTATTCAGAACGTAAGTTAAGCACGAAAATGCAAACTTATGCACTTTTTGACGCTTTTAGTCCCTGAATGACCCAAAAGTTTATTTTAGCACACCGAACCCCTCAAAGCCTAATTCTAAGCTATGTAAAGGATATTTATGGTATTTTTAACTTATGGTCGTGTTCCGGAATGTCTGTTCTAGTACGAATCGTCATACTTTCGCAGTTTGTCGAATTAAGTCCCTGTAAGCGATTAAACTTGATTTTATCATACCAAAGCCTTCAAAACTTATTTATAAGTTATGTAAAGGTTATTTAAGGTATGTTAAACCTATTTCACTATTACGGAGTGTTCGTTGCATTAAACTGGTTATATTTACGCATCGGTGCGCGTATAGCCTTCCAGAAAGCGATTTAGAGCCCGAAATCGAACAAGAATTGATATGTGCAAATGATACATATATTTACACAAATCCCAAGTATGAAATATAATATTTTATTGGTTTGGTCTTTGTTTGATGGTTGAAGTGACACAGGTGTCACAGTCTCCCCTACTTTAGGAAATTTCGTCCCGAAATTTAATTCTAGAGGAAACTTGTGAAGACAGCTGTGACGGTTTCGCCTTCAAATAGATCCATTGAACCCTTAAGTAAAACTCTGGGCCATGTTAGGATTCTTAGCGAATTTGTTAACCCTCAAAGTGAAATCCTTGTAGTAACAAAACATGGGATTTTGAATTACGGACAAAAGAACATTTCTCCTGAAGACTTATCATAGGAAACTTGTGTGTGCTTGAAATCAGGATTGGGGAGTGTAAGATAAAATGACATCGGTCAAGGTCCAAGACTTCTCCCGTATCATTATTCTTGTCACTATAGGTCTTAACACATGACAAAACTTCTTGTGGTTTCTGTGCACTGAATTTCCATAATTATGTAGGCCTCCATAATTACGTAATTCCTTGCACAGTCCGCACAGTTCATTTCATAATGCGTAGAGGAAAAATCAATTGAATAAACATGAAGCGACTTGACTTGACCACCAAAGGATCTTTTCAACTAGATCAACGAACGATCTTTTTAACTAGATTAACACATGATCTTCTTAACTAGACCGTCGTACGATCTCCTTAAATAGACCACTTAAGGGATCTTTTTAATTATATCATCACATGATATTTCTAATCAGATTTTCAAATCAATCGGTTTATCTAGACCACTCAAGGGGTCCAATTTTAGAATAGTACTTTAAAACATAAGGGACTTGACTACAACGTAGAAGTCCATTAAGGATTAAGATAGTAACTTTGGATATCCTTCTATGAATTCCTCATATGAGATATGAAAGATTCTACGAGGATTTGGATGGATCACATACAACCACAAAACATGTAAGAAAACACATAAGCACAAAATTAGTTAACTTGATTCTTTAATTTGTTATCTTTGGGCACGGATATTTAAAGCGCACTTAGGAATCCAATCCATGATTTTCATTTGGCACTTTAATCATTTTCAAGGATCCATCTATAAAGATAGAAGGATCTTAAGAGGAATTTGGCTTTGTTTCTTAAAAGAAACGAGTATTTAAGGTTCTTGGGGAAATCACAAGTGATCATAAAATGACAGAACCACACGAGTAGTTTGTCTTTGGGTTGACATCATAAGGTTGCATCAAGCATTCACACAAATGCACAAATTTTACAGAAATAACAACAAATCTTTATTTACGTAACAACTGAATTGTCTTGAAGTGTCAAAAGATAACAACCAAGGAAATACAAAACACTAATTGTTCACTGCTGCATCATTGTTCATGTTTGCCTCATTGATGTTAAACACTCGTCCACGCGCTGGAGGTATGTTAACAAGTCTTGGGCAATTGTTCCTGTAGTGGGTAAGGTCACCACAGTTATAACATGATCCCGGAGGGAACCGTGCTTGAACAGCAGCAGGGTTTGCAGCAGCTTGATTTGCATAACGACAAACATTGATCAAATGTCCCAACCGCCCACAGTGGGTACATTTGTGACACTGCTCTTGCTCTAGATGATGACGGTTGCATTTGTTGCACAAAGGTGCGGTACCAACACAGTTTTTCCTTTTGCGAGGTTGTGCTGGCTGGTTTGGTGCAACCTGTTTGTCTTGAGCAGTTACAGCGAAATTTTGAGAGGCTTTGCGCTTCTTCTTCTTGGATACCTCAGCCTGTTTTTCCTTTGGTTCAACTTGAGCAGTCTTGTCAGATGGTCTTGGGTCGCCCTTCCGAAACAGCTTACCCTTCCTGATATGGGATTCAGTTAGAGTGGCAGACAATTCAATGGCTTGTCTGACAGTAGTAGGGTTGCTGCCAGTAACGATATCCTGAACTACGTCAGGAAGACCATCAATGTATTTCTCAATCGCCTTATCCAGAGGCGTAACCATAGTAGGGCATAACAGGCTCAATTCCTCATAGCGGTCAGTATAGGCTCGATGTTCTCCACTGTCTTGCTTCAGGTCATCGAATTCCCTTTCTAAAGCTCTCAATTCATGACGAGGACAAAACTCCTTCATCATAAGAGCCCTAAGTTCAGCCCAAGTCTGTGCTAATGCAACCTCAGCACCGCGGTCTCTCATAACCCCGTTCCACCATGTAAGAGCCCTTTTCTGAAACACACTGGAAGCAAACTTGACCTTGCGATTATCAGGACACTGAACATGATGGAACGTACTCTCAGTGCTCTCGAACCATTGTAGGAGCCCAGTTGCTCCTTCAGAACCACTAAACTTGAGTGGCTTAGCTGAATTGAAACTCTTGAAATTGGATGGAGCATTATGGTTGTTGATGGCTTAATTCACTTGAGCAAAAAGATTTGGGAAGGCAGCAACCATTTGCTGTGCGATGATTTCCGCCAGTTCGGCATTCGCCATCTGATTGTCGCGTCGAGGAGGCATTCTAAAAGAGGAACATGAAAGGAAACGAGTGAGAGAATTAGATGAAAAGAATGAGATGGAACAAATCTGATGAAAGAAAGGATGGTGGTCATTCGTTTGTTACTACAAAGCAACAAACGACCCTGGTGATTAATCAAAGTAAGTAGGTAAAAAATAATGTATCGCGAAGACATGCTCGCCTATAAGTGGACACTCACCTCAAGAGTTCCCAGGTAAGAGTGACTGGTCCGATATTGCGGATTTGTACGAACACTCTAGCCTTAGACAGAAAGCTTAGGGTACAGGCACTCACCCTTCCAGTTTGCACGTGTTCACATTATTTAGACTAACTTTGACGGGATTTTGAAAACTTAAAGGTTTCAAAACCATATAATAAATCATCCTAGAACAGATGATTAGTTTTCAAAGCAGGATAGAAATTTGTGTTCTTATTGTGGTTGTCACCTAAAAATAAGTGACGGTATTGTTTTAAAACTAAACACAGGAAAACTTGTGTTAGGGTCCTAGGAAGGTTATAGTCTAGGTCAAAGCATTACTAATAACCTAATTCCCTATAACCATTGGCTCTGATACCAACTTTTCTGTCACACCCCGACCACGTAAAACAACTAGACGTGGCGGAAACGTCGGGGAGTGTTGTAACAGAATCATTGTTTCATGACCATGGAATAAATAAATTTTGTTTTATTGAATAAATGAATTCATTGTTTTAATACAATCAAATAAGTACAACTATGATCTTCCAAGTTTTAAAGTTGTTAAGGCACGAGTTCATCCTAAGTGTAGTGTGTATCAACAATCATCACAAAACAACACCTGAAACATATGTAAAAATAGGTACGTCAGCATAAAAATGCCTGTGAGATACATACGTTTTATGAAAGTAGGATTCATGACTTATAAGTTTAAGGAAAAGAATGTTTTAAGAAAAGTAGTCATGATCCTTGTAAATTGTTTTGTTTTGTAAATCATTTGAAAAGTGATAAACAAAACAATGATATATATTTATAAAAGAATAATGTATGGTTAAGTGAATAACCATGTAATATGAGTTTGTATTGAATGTATTGTTCGAAAAACAATATTTTGATAAAAAGGCTTATAGTATATGTGAAAATATACTTTGGATTTTAAGAGAATCGAATGAGTGATGTATTAAAATATACTTCGATTCCAATATCGTTGACCCAAGTGTACTAAATAACGCCACGGTATGTAATGCAATGAAAACACTTATATATAAGAAGTACCAGCGGCGTATCTACCATGTTTTCATCACATTACACCCGTCCCATTATCTAAACACTAACCAAAACCCAATCGTTAGATAGATAGTACATTAAATATACTTTAGTTGTTTAAAATAATAGTTTGCAGTAGTATATTACAAGTATACTTCGGATTTATAAATAACATATTAAACTATGTTTTGGTTTCATGAATAACATATCAAAATATGCTTTGGATGTGAATAATAACATATTAAACTATGTTTTGGTTGAATAAACAACATATTTAAGATATGTTTTGGTAGTTAATAACATATCAAAATATGCTTTGGATTTGATAAATAACATATCAAAATATGTTTTGGTTTGTTAACAAAATATATATGTTGGTTTTGTACAATACCACACATGAGAGTATATCAAACTATACTTTTGGGAGTATATCAAAATATACCATAAAAGTGTGATTTAAGAATTCATTCAGACCTAGTGCATCAAAATACACCTTTGAGACTATAGGGATACCACAAAGGCAATCCCTATTTGGATGGAGAAACAAATTGGTTTCAGACATTCCATGACAACAGGAATGGGGTGTCTAATCCTATAGCGCTATATCATACTACCAATCGGTATGGTGAACATAAAATAACTACAATTCAACATTTTATTTTATGTTCTTTGAGAAATCAGTGTTTAAACCATAGATAGTCATTTAGTTTGTCAAATGATAAGAAATAACATGTATAATCAATTATACTTTGAAATCATGAAAATAACACATAGGTACACATGCTTCACCCCAAAATAGTTTGGAAAACAGTAAAATAGGGGAACTATGTACTCACTTGAGATTGCTTAGTAGCCCTTGAGTAACAACCAAACAATGCTAGAGATCACGGAAATCAAACGGCACCTAATATAGGTGACTATGTTAATATACCGGACCTAAATCGGAGGATTGGATAGAATGAGGGTTCGTAAACCAAACGAGTATGGAGACTCATGTAATATGGTTTAACAAAGCCTACATACTAAAATGAAACCTAACTTAAGTGCTTACGACCCATTACGACCCGTTTAGGTAGTTTATGCTACTTTAACGCGTCGTTCGCGTGAGACGCGTTCGGACCGCTTAACTAGTCCTATGACAAGTAATATATGCATTAACATGTCTAATATTGTTGCAAAATCAGTTTAGATACCAAAAGTTATGTTACATATGCTTAAAATGAATTTTGGCGCAAATAGGGTATTTTGGTAATTTACCTAAGGCATATATACTACTTATCATACAACTAACTAAACGTCGTGACCATAAGCTATAACCTCGGAAGGTTATCCCCTATATACTATGGTCACCTAATGTGTTTGGTCAGATCCTAGTGATCGACCAAACGGGTCGGCTTCGAAAGTATAAGCGATTGTTTAGATCGCTTACCTTACGACCCTATATAAGCACTAAACTAAAAGTGATGAGCTAAGCATGTTAAAACATGCTTAACTAAGTTTAGAAAACAGGTTTGGTATCAAAACAAATAGTTTTGATACCTAAGAGTAGTTTGGTTACAAAATACGCAAGAATGCGCATTTTGGCCGAAACTACGACTCGTCACTGAGCCTAGATAACGTGGTAATCAGTAGGTATAGTCACTAGGGACTATAACCATCGTGATCACGCTCACGTTATGAAGTTCAAACGAACTTCGCATTGACCATAAACTGGTCAATGCAGAAAGTCAAACAAAGTTTGACTTTAACGCTAAAAGAATAAAAGAATGAAGGAACACTTACAAAGGGTCCAAGAACGGAAGGTTTGAATCCGAATACTCTCAGGTATGTAGTGTTAAACACAACAACTTAGAGAGCAAATTCAGATTTCAAAGGTGTGGGTTTTTGGGGTTGAAAGGGTTGGGTATTTTTAGGATTTGGACCACCGTTAGGATCGTTTCTTGAATAGCGTGATATAATCTCATCCCTACACTTGTTGGTAACCTCATGTGCATCACATTGGCCCCCCAACATCAGGGATTAACATGTGGCATTGGCCTTTGGAGTGTTTAGCAGCTGTTAACAATTGATTAAACAACTTTTGCTGATCTGAAAGGGCCTCGTGTGACGCCTAGGGGGCTAGGTGTCACGCATAGGTCCTTCTGACCAGCAAACAGTTTCCAAAGTTTCCATTTCAGTCCCCGTTGTGTATTAAGGCCATTTCCGACATGTTTAAGGCTCGTTAAGTCAACTTTAAGGCCCTAAAATGATGCCTAAACATTGTGGAGATGAAACATGCTCAAAAAATATCCCGGATGTCGGTTCGTTTGGTCGTACGATCGCGATGTTCACTTAATTACGACGACATGCGCATAAGCGCGAAAAACGATCCAAATTGCGTGATGAATGGGTTTTTCTCATGCCAAACACTAAAATAAAATATTTAGTGCTTACATAAATTTTTTTTTAGATGTCCGAATGCATTCAGAACGTAAGTTATGCGCGAAAATGCAAACTTATGCACTTTTTGACGCTTTTAGTCCCTGAATGACCCAAAAGTTTATTTTAGCACACCGAACCCCTCAAAGCCTATTTCTAAGCTATGTAAAGGATATTTATGGTATGTTTAACTTATGGTCATGTTCCAGAATGTTTGTTCTAGTACGAATCGTCATACTTTCGCAGTTTGTCGAATTAAGTCACTATAAGCGATTAAACTTGATTTTAGCATACCAAAGCCTTCAAAACTTATTTCTAAGTTATGTAAAGGTTATTTAAGGTATGTTAAACCTATTTCACTATTCCGGAGTGTTCGTTGCATTAAACTAGTTATATTTACGCATCGATGCGCGTATAGCCTTCCAGAAAGCGATTTAGAGCCCGAAATCGAACAAGAATTGATATGTGCAAATGATACATATATTTACACAAATCCCAAGTATGAAATATAATATTTTATTGGTTTGGTCTTTGTTTGATGGTTGAAGTGACACAGGTGTCACAACTACAATGCAAGAGTACGCATTTGTACCTTCACTCCAGGAGAATATGTCTTCAGAGACAATGAAGCTTCAAACGCTGAACGCCCCGGAAAGTTAGCGACCAAATGGGAAGACCCATACTTAATACACGAGGTTCTAGGGAAAGGGGCATACAAATTGCGCACTCTGGATGGACACATCATCCCGCGCACGTGGAACGTGCAACAATTGCGCAAGTGTTATATGTGACTAATCTCGGCCTTGCGCCTTTATCCACTTATGTTGGCCACGCGCCCGTCTCAATTTCCTATGTTGGCTATAGGCCCTTTATTTTACTTCAATGTATGTTGGCCTAAGCGCCTGTTTCCTACTTAATGAAAGCATAAGCCTTATGTTTTCCTTTTGTCTTGATAACTTCTACGTTACAAATGCATGTTAAACTTTTGATTAGCATGAAAACACTTCAGTAAATTACGAGCTCTTGAGTTATGCCTCCAAGGTCCTCCGCAAACACAGCGCAAGACCGGGCAGTTACGCTCACACAAGAGCCACACTTACATTCATTCGCGCTAATTTAACCAAAGTTTCTAACAACAATGCAATAATTGTAACTTCAAAATTAATAGCAAACACAATGCTATATTATAAAAGGTGCACCGCGCAATGAGCACACAAGAAATAAACAAAAACATCGTTGATTCATTTCAAAGTAGCGCGACCGCGCGCCAACTACATCCAAAGGTCTAAAAAAGAAAATTACAAGGCACGAAGCCTACCAACACTATCTACTCGTAATCATCACCATCGTCATCATCCTCATGATCATCACCATCACCATTGCCATCACCATCGCCGGCAGGTTCTTCATCAGACAACTCCACGGTCACGGGAGGGTCGAGAATCTGCTTTAAGCGTTGACACCAGTCATCATGCTCCAATGCCTTTGCGACCAAATCCATCACAGGCAGTGATAGATGATCATAAGCCTTTTCAGCGCGTGCTAACTCAGCATCAGCTTGATCGGTCACTGAGCAATGATTGGCATCAAACTCTTGTCCAAACGCCTCTTCGACATGCTGCGCACACTCTAGATAACCTCCACGGTGACCAACTGCGCGTGAGGCATCTATGAGAGCAGCAATAGCTCCATCCAGTTCTCCAGCATTCAGGATAGAGTTGGCCATCTACAGCAAAGGCAATGAATAAGAAATAGGTTTTAATAAATAAAGCCTAAGTTAAGAAGAGAACCATACCAGAACTACTCCTCTGCCACGCATCCACTCAGCCTCGGCAACTAGCATGTCAACGATGCCTTGAGCCTCGGAGTAGTTGTTCTGCGCTATGTTAAGGGCGGATGTACTCATGTCTCGCGCCTCCTCAGCTTTTTGCTTGGCCTCCTCAGCAGAAGCAGCTTTCCCTCTCTCAGCTTCAAGGTCAATTTCCAAGAACTCACTTTTGTCGGTTTGCTCTCGCAAACAACGCTTCAACTCTGCAATTTCAACGTCCTTAGCCGCCAGGTCTTTGTCCCTATTGGACACCTGCGCTTTCAACTCAGCCTGCAGAAGGAAAGACAAACTTAGAAAATTTCACAAGCAAAAAAGCATAAAGGAAGGAAGGCTTAGCAATGATCAGACCTCAACATGTTCTCTATCAGCCTGAACATCTTCAACCTTCCCTTTCAATTCAGCAACTTCACCCTCAAGTTCGGTAATCTTGGCCCGGGCCGCGTACATACGCTGATTATCTTTCTCACAAATTTTCTTCCAGTCAGCACGCTCCTTCACCAGAAGATCTTCAGCAGCACAAAGCTTACCCCGAAGACCTTCACGGCCCCACTCCTCCGATTTCCTATCGGACTTAAACTTAGCCTTTTCTTCGGCAAATGCAGCATTAGCTTTCTCGAACTCTTTAGCCTGCCTCACAAGGCGTTCACGATACTTCTCCCAGTCGGCCCGCTCTCTAACCACCGTTCGCCACTCGCGCACGATTTGGTGGTTAGCAGCGCGGGTATTGGCTTCTCCAACCACATAAGCTTGGTACAAACCATCGTGCGTCCGCGCCCTTTGACGGTTAACCTTACCAGGAGGAAACGAATTCAAGAACCAGTCGCGACACGTACTAAACTCCAGGAAAGTATCCTTCTGCTTCAAACCCCATGGAGCTCGGTGGGGAGCATCGCTGCGAGCCTCCTCGGTGTAAGTTTTGTAATAGATACCATCTAAAGTATCTTTAGGACCGATAGGAGCTTGCGGTACGGATCCTCCAGCACCACCTACGCCACCTGCAGTCGCAGCCGATCCCCCAACAGAAGTGACTTGAGCAGTTTGGGTGGGGGCAACGACCTGAGCAGGCTTGTGTGACAACTCGAGTTTCCGACTTTCACTTTCGTATTTATTTCACGTTGACTGTGGCTGTTTAGTTGCTTGATTGTTTGACTTGTATCTGTATTACTATATAAGAGATTATCAACTGATATGCTATGTGTTTTATATAAGGTGTTTGAATTGTGAATCTGTAAACTTAAACTGTTAAGACTTGAACAACTGACATCACGATGAAACAAGTTTGTTTCGTCGTCCCTATCTCGACGAAACAGGTGTTTCGCCGAAGCCCAGTTTCACCAAAGCCCATTGGGGCCCAGTTCACTTGTACGCATATATATTGCACGGAACCATCTCATTCGTCACACACTAACAAAATAGAAACCCTAGAGTGCCCCTCTTCTATGTGACGGCTGTTTGGAACTCTCGAAGCCCCCTTAGCCTATTCATCGTTCTTTTCATCTCGGTTAGTGTGTATATACAGAATCGATTACTTGTTATTGATTAAATAGTCGGTTTGATGAATGCTTTTAGTTGCAGCCCATGTGTGTGTTGTCAGGATATGTTTGTCAAAGATTCGCTTGATTATTGTTTGTTTATATGTTGTCATTATGAAAAATAAAGAACACTTCATGGAATTGTCGGCTGGATTGATAAGATTCATGGTTGGTAACATGGGTTGCTTATTAAAATCAAGATTGGTGGGACAAATCGGTGGTCAAATGGTGGGGATATGTGAACCGCCGATTTTATAATGTTGATGTTTGTTTGTGTTGATAATGCTTGATAAAGGTCCAATCGGTTTATGTTATTGGAGGTCCAATGAGGATTGGAGGTGATTGCTAGTTGTCGGCCATTAGGGCCTTTAGTTTTTGAGGCATTGTTATATTTACGGAAACTGTTATGTATTTCGACGAATCAGAGGTACCGGCGAAACACATTAAATTGATGAAACCGACATGGCGAAACACAATGTGTTTCGCCGAGACTAGTTTGACGAAACATGAGTGATTCGTCGGAGGGGCTCATGGCGAAATAGAGGGTGTTTCGCCGGCCTGGGTAATTTGCACAGTAACTGTTCCTGATAAAACTTAACTGGGTTAGATAACTGCTGTTGTGAATAAAGGCAATACTTGTATGATTACCAATACGTGCAATGTGATACTCTGTGTTATTAATGCGATGTTCATGATGATGATGTTTACGTGCAAATAACTTGAATGCAAACTGATTATTTATGCGTGCATACCTTAGGACGTGACTGATTAACCGTGAGCACATACTTAGCATACCGAGCGAAACAAGGTGAGTTCACACTTCTACCAAGGCATGGGATTCCCAGGGCTTGGGAATGGGATTTAAGGAATAAGGTTGAATAGATTCATGCGGACATTATTACTAGACTACCATACCATCGTCCTCGGTTGTGCAGGACCCATACGTAAAACCTACGTATACTTATGCTATTCGCTATCCTCGGTTGTGAAGGATACTCACGTAAAACCTACGTGAACCTATATTTACTACTGCCTCGGTTGTGTCAGGCACTTACGTAAAACCTACGTAAACCCCCGCGTACCCCTATCCTCGGTTGGGAAGGATACTTACGTAAAACCTACGTAACACTTGTACGTATTACTGTTCTCGGTTGTGAAGAACACATATGGTTACAAATAGTCTAAGTGGTTATACAACACGGGAAGCCCCCACCAATAGAACTTACTACCGGCCCAGTAGAGCCACATGTTACAAACAAACTTACTATTACGCATTACTTTCTGTGAACTCGCTCAACTAGTTGTTGACTCTCTGTTACATGCCTTGCAGGACTATAGGTACTAATGGAGCTTGCACGGGAGGCCCAGTCGTTGTGGACGTGGATCGTGAATGTGTTGTTAAACATTATGATGTTTTGTACTTAAACTTATGTTGGGTTTTACATTAATGCTTCCGCTACACACTTGTTTATATTTGGTTTTGGAAACACCTATCATATTGATGAATGACCTTTACTATATACTTATGTTCAATATGATTGGTGGCTTGATCCTGGTCATGTCACGCCTCCAAGCGGTAGTACTCCGCGTGTGGATTTTGGGGGTGTGACAGATTGGTATCAGAGCCATTGGTTATAGAGAACTCGGTTTTAATAAGGGGAAAACGTTTTTATTAAAACCAGACTATAACCAGAACAGTGCTCAACGATCCACAACGACGCCTCGCTCCACGTGCAAGACTCATCACTCTAGGTAATATGGTACATGTCTTATTACCTACTTGCTAGAATTGCATAGAACTTTGCTCCGGGTATGCTTAGGTTAACTTAACACTATTGCATGAGAACACTTGTGTGCTTAATCTCTTCTGTTATCGCACTACTCGCGAACCTCTCTCACTTATGTCGTATTTACTATGAAGATCATGTCTGGACGTATCAACATGACGCAAGCCCAACTGACGGCTCTCATTAACGAGCAAGTTGCTGCGGCACTTGCAGCCGCACAAGCAGGAGGTATACCCTGCAGTTGTAACTCACACTAGGATCTTTAGATCCTACACTCCTAAACCAACTCTTGTGTTTAATCTTGTACTGGATTATTATATACAACAGGTCAGCACGTTCAGCCACCTGTTTGTACCTTCAAAACTTTCATGGACTGTCGTCCTACTACCTTTAGTGGCACGGAAGGAGCGGTTGGACTCCTCCATTGGTTTGAAAAGCTCGAGTCCGTATTCGAAATGTGTGAATGCCCTGAGGCTCGCAGGGTGAAGTACGCCACTGGTACTCTAGAAGGCATCGCGCTGACTTGGTGGAATGCGCAAATTCAAATGTTAGGGTTGGCTGTTGCTAACGCCACACCCTGGAATGATTTCAAGGAGTTGATCAAAGAGGAATACTGTAGCCGTGACGATATTCATAAGTTGGAGGTAGAGTTTTACCACTTGAAAATGACGGGGTCAGAAATTGAAGCGTACACTAGAAGATCGAATGAGTTGGCTATTCTGTGTCCTACTATGGTGGACCCTCCTATTAAGCGTATCGAACTGTATCTCAATGGTCTGGTGCCGGAGATTCAAAGCCACGTAACCTCAGCGAATCTTGGCACTATTCAACAGATCGTCAAGCTAGCCCATCGCCTCACCGATCAGGCAGTGGAACAGAACAAGCTGCCTAAACGTATCAGCGCTACTACTACTGCTACTGTTTCAGCAACTACTCCTGCTACCCCCAGTGATAACAAGAGAAAATGGGAGGGGGATTCCAGCAAAGGTTCAGCTTTAGTACAGTCTCAAGTTCAGCAGCGAAAGACTGACAACTATCAGAGCCCTAGTCAGCAATCTTCGGGCAGTCACAGGCAGGGTGGTTATCGAGGGAACCTCCCAAAGTGTAACAACTGTAACAGGCATCACAGTGGCCAGTGCAACAAGGGTCGTTGTCAGAGGTGCCTCAGGATGGGCCATGAGGCCAAGGATTGTAGGAGCCCACGGCCTGTAACTCAGAATCAACAGCAGCAGCAAACGCAGCAGAACCAACAACAGGGTAACAAGGGATGTTTTCATTGTGGTGCTGAAGGTCACTTCAAAAGACACTGCCCTCAGTTAAACCGAAACCAGAACAACAACAACCAGGGCAATGGGAACAACAACAACAATAATCAGGGCACTGGGAACAACAATGGGGGAAACAACAACAACAATGGTGCAAAGGGTCGTATGTTTGTGATTGGTCAGAGTGACGCAAGGAACGATCCTAATGTGGTTACGGGTAAGTTTCTTCTCGACGACTTTTATGTTACCGTATTATTTGATTCGGGTGCGGATACCAGTTATATGTCTCTGAAAGCTAGTCAAATGCTTAAACGCGCACCAACACTTTTGAACACCAAACATGTCGTAGAGTTAGCTAACGGTAAAAGTCTAGAGGCCACACACATAGTTCAGGGTTGTAATCTTATCCTCGCTGGTCAGACTTTCTCTATCGATCTCATTCCTATAACTCTGAGTAGTTTCAACATTGTCATCGGTATGGATTGGTTATCCCAACAACAAGCAGAGATCCTATGCAAGGAGAAGATCATTCGTATTCCTCGATCTGGCAAAGAACCTCTCGAAGTTCAAGGCGACAAGAGTGGTGTCGTGAGTGGCATCATCTCCTTCTTGAAGGCTCAGAAGTGTCTGCGAAAGGGCCACGTAGCCATTTTAGCACTCGTTACTGATACATCGACGACAGAGAAAAAGATTGGGGATATTCCTGTAGTACGCGACTTTCCTCAGGTGTTTCCTGAAGAGTTACCTGGGTTACCGCCTCATTGTCAGGTCGAATTTCAGATCGAGCTAGCTCCGGGAGCAGCACCTATAGCTCGAGCACCTTATCGTTTAGCTCCAAATGAACTGGAAGAACTGTCTAAGCAATTGCAAGAACTCTTGGAAAAGGGTTTCATACGTCCTAGCTCTTCGCCCTGGGGAGCTCCAGTATTATTTGTAAAGAAGAAAGACGGTACCTTTCGTATGTGCATAGATTACCGCGAACTGAACAAGGTGACGGTGAAGAATCGCTATCCACTTCCACGCATCGACGACTTATTCGACCAGTTGCAAGGGTCGAGCTATTACTCAAAGATTGATCTAAGGTCGGGTTACCATCAACTGAGAGTCCGGGATGAGGACGTCTCCAAAACAGCATTCAGAACTCGCTACGGCCATTACGAGTTTTTGGTCATGCCATTCGGGCTAACGAACGCGCCTGCGGTTTTCATGGATCTTATGAACAGGGTGTGCAAACCTTATTTTGACAAGTTTGTTATTGTTTTCATCGACGACATCCTGATTTATTCGAAAAATCAGGAGGAACATGAGCAGCATTTACGACTTATTCTGGAACTTCTTCGAACGGAACAGCTGTACGCTAAGTTTTCAAAATGCGACTTCTGGCTTCGTGAAGTCCACTTTCTAGGCCACGTGGTAAACACGGATGGGATTCATGTCGATCCATCCAAAGTAGATTCGATCAAGAACTGGCCTGCACCTAGCACACCGACAGAAATACGCCAATTCTTAGGTTTGGCGGGTTATTACAGACGGTTCATCAAAGACTTCTCAAAGATTGCACAGCCGCTTACATTACTGACACAGAAAGGTATTGCTTACCGTTGGAGTGATACACAGAATACAGTGTTTCAGCACTTAAAGGATAGACTCTGTAGCGCACCTATCCTCTCATTGCCTGAAGGCACGGATGATTTTGTAGTCTACTGCGACGCATCCATCCAAGGTCTTGGATGTGTGTTGATGCAACGGGATAAAGTTATTGCTTATGCTTCGCGCCAACTTAAGATTCACGAACGGAATTACACTACGCACGATTTAGAGCTTGGAGCAGTTGTCTTTGCGCTCAAGATATGGCGACATTATCTGTATGGCACCAAGTGCACCATCTACACCGATCACAGAAGTCTTGAGCATATCTTCAAGCAGAAAGACTTGAACATGCGACAACGTCGATGGGTCGAGTTACTGAACGATTACGAATGTGCTATAAAGTATCATCCGGGCAAAGCCAATGTGGTGGCCGACGCCCTCAGTCGAAAGGATACTATACCTAGGCGTGTACGAGCGTTGCAACTCACTATTCAGTCTAGTCTTCCTTCACAGATACGAGATGCTCAGGTAGAAGCATTGAAACCAGAAAACGTCAGGGCTGAAGCTCTACGCGGCTCAAGGCAAAGGTTAGAACAAAGGGCAGACGGCGCCTACTATGTAACAGGACGCATCTGGGTCCCACTCTATGGTAATTTACGCGAGCTTGTAATGGATGAAGCTCATAAGTCTCGCTACTCAGTACATCCTGGTTCAGATAAGATGTACTACGACCTCAGAACTACATATTGGTGGCCTAGCATGAAGGCCCACATAGCAACTTACGTTAGCAAGTGTTTGACTTGTGCGAGAGTCAAAGCAGAATATCAGAAACCATCAGGCCCACTCCAACAACCTGAGATACCACAATGGAAATGGGAGCAAATTTCCATGGATTTTGTTACTAGCCTGCCTAGATCTCAGCGCGGAAATGATACTATTTGGGTGATCGTGGATCGACTCACAAAGTCTGCTCACTTCTTGGCTATCAAGGAAACAGATAAGTTCTCCACTCTAGCAGACATATACCTTAAAGAAGTTGTCTCGAGGCACGGGGTGCCCACCTCTATTATTTCTGATCGTGATGCACGTTTTACTTCAGAACTGTGGCAAGCAATGCACAAATCTTTTGGCTCTCGATTAGATATGAGCACAGCTTATCATCCTCAGACCGATGGGCAGTCTGAGCGCACTATTCAAACTCTAGAAGACATGCTTCGGGCGTGCGTAATTGACTTTGGCAAGGGCTGGGAAAAGCATCTGCCACTTGTGGAATTTTCATACAACAACAGTTACCACACCAGCATTAAAGCTGCTCCATTTGAGGCATTGTACGGGCGTAAATGCCGATCACCTCTCTGTTGGGCAGAGGTGGGTGACAGTCAGATCACAGGTCCAGAAATGGTAGTTGATACTACTGAAAAGATTGCTCAAATACGACAACGCATGGCGGCAGCTCGTGACCGTCAGAAAGTATACGCTGATAAAGACAGGAAAATACTCGAATTCCAAGTTGGGGATCGAGCACTACTCAAAGTTTCACCTTGGAAGGGTGTGGTTCGTTTTGGCAAACAAGGCAAGCTCAATCCGCGTTATGTCGGACCTTTCGAAGTTACAGAGAAAATAGGCAAAGTAGCCTACAGACTGAACTTACCAGCTGAACTCAGTGCAGTTCACAATGTTTTCCATGTGTCGAATCTGAAGAAGTGGCAGTCAGATGAGACCTTCATAGTTCCTTTGAAGGAGCTCACTATCGACGAACAATTGCATTTCGTCGAGGAACCAGTTGAAATCACGGACCGGGATGTTAAGGTCCTCAAGAACACTAGAATACCTCTTGTACGAGTTCGTTGGAACTCCCGTCGTGGCCCAGAGTTCACCTGGGAGCGCGAAGATCAAATGGAACTCAAATATCCCCAGTTGTTCGAAAACAATGCAACTACTACTGAGGTTGAAGCTACTACGGAATTTCGGAACGAAATTCCAACTCAACGGGGGAATGATGTGATACCCCAGGGAAACCAGTAAACGATAACTTACCTAGCTTCCTCAGTAACCGCATGCTAAATTTCGGGACGAAATTTCTTTCAAGTTGGGGATAATGTGACAACTCGAGTTTCCGACTTTCACTTTCGTATTTATTTCACGTTGACTGTGGCTGTTTAGTTGCTTGATTGTTTGACTTGTATCTGTATTACTATATAAGAGATTATCAACTGATATGCTATGTGTTTTATATAAGGTGTTTGAATTGTGAATCTGTAAACTTAAACTGTTAAGACTTGAACAACTGACATCACGATGAAACAAGTTTGTTTCGTCGTCCCTATCTCGACGAAACAGGTGTTTCGCCGAAGCCCAGTTTCACCAAAGCCCATTGGGGCCCAGTTCACTTGTACGCATATATATTGCACGGAACCGTCTCATTCGTCACACACTAACAAAATAGAAACCCTAGAGTGCCCCTCTTCTATGTGACGGCTGTTTGGAACTCTCGAAGCCCCCTTAGCCTATTCATCGTTCTTTTCATCTCGGTTAGTGTGTATATACAGAATCGATTACTTGTTATTGATTAAATAGTCGGTTTGATGAATGCTTTTAGTTGCAGCCCATGTGTGTGTTGTCAGGATATGTTTGTCAAAGATTCGCTTGATTATTGTTTGTTTATATGTTGTCATTATGAAAAATAAAGAACACTTCATGGAATTGTCGGCTGGATTGATAAGATTCATGGTTGGTAACATGGGTTGCTTATTAAAATCAAGATTGGTGGGACAAATCGGTGGTCAAATGGTGGGGATATGTGAACCGCCGATTTTATAATGTTGATGTTTGTTTGTGTTGATAATGCTTGATAAAGGTCCAATCGGTTTATGTTATTGGAGGTCCAATGAGGATTGGAGGTGATTGCTAGTTGTCGGCCATTAGGGCCTTTAGTTTTTGAGGCATTGTTATATTTACGGAAACTGTTATGTATTTCGACGAATCAGAGGTACCGGCGAAACACATTAAATTGATGAAACCGACATGGCGAAACACAATGTGTTTCGCCGAGACTAGTTTGACGAAACATGAGTGATTCGTCGGAGGGGCTCATGGCGAAATAGAGGGTGTTTCGCCGGCCTGGGTAATTTGCACAGTAACTGTTCCTGATAAAACTTAACTGGGTTAGATAACTGCTGTTGTGAATAAAGGCAATACTTGTATGATTACCAATACGTGCAATGTGATACTCTGTGTTATTAATGCGATGTTCATGATGATGATGTTTACGTGCAAATAACTTGAATGCAAACTGATTATTTATGCGTGCATACCTTAGGACGTGACTGATTAACCGTGAGCACATACTTAGCATACCGAGCGAAACAAGGTGAGTTCACACTTCTACCAAGGCATGGGATTCCCAGGGCTTGGGAATGGGATTTAAGGAATAAGGTTGAATAGATTCATGCGGACATTATTACTAGACTACCATACCATCGTCCTCGGTTGTGCAGGACCCATACGTAAAACCTACGTATACTTATGCTATTCGCTATCCTCGGTTGTGAAGGATACTCACGTAAAACCTACGTGAACCTATATTTACTACTGCCTCGGTTGTGTCAGGCACTTACGTAAAACCTACGTAAACCCCCGCGTACCCCTATCCTCGGTTGGGAAGGATACTTACGTAAAACCTACGTAACACTTGTACGTATTACTGTTCTCGGTTGTGAAGAACACATATGGTTACAAATAGTCTAAGTGGTTATACAACACGGGAAGCCCCCACCAATAGAACTTACTACCGGCCCAGTAGAGCCACATGTTACAAACAAACTTACTATTACGCATTACTTTCTGTGAACTCGCTCAACTAGTTGTTGACTCTCTGTTACATGCCTTGCAGGACTATAGGTACTAATGGAGCTTGCACGGGAGGCCCAGTCGTTGTGGACGTGGATCGTGAATGTGTTGTTAAACATTATGATGTTTTGTACTTAAACTTATGTTGGGTTTTACATTAATGCTTCCGCTACACACTTGTTTATATTTGGTTTTGGAAACACCTATCGTATTGATGAATGACTTTTACTATATACTTATGTTCAATATGATTGGTGGCTTGATCCTGGTCATGTCACGCCTCCAAGCGGTAGTACTCCGCGTGTGGATTTTGGGGGTGTGACAGCTTGGTTGGCTCAACAACCCCAGGTCCTTTACCTCTCGCGTTTTCCTTCTTCTCATGAATGGGCTGGTCAAGCCCCGGGATACGGACGACCTCTGGACCCTGCGCTTTTTCATGAGCAGTAGTAGCAGCGGTCCCGGTCTCCTTTGGATCACCACCAACAGGCTCTTCAGTAGCTTTCTTCTTCTCTTTCTCCTTCTCCTTCTCAGCAACCTTGTCAACGGGTTTCTCAGCAGCTTTCTTCTCCTTCTCGGACTCTACCCCAACAGTCTTGAAAGGTTTGATGGTAACCTTGGGATTCTTTTGCGCCAGCTCTGGGGGATCTTTAAATACGACACCCTTCTTCTCAGGGGTCTTCTTTTTTGCCTCTGCAGAAACTAAGTGTCAAAAAGAGGTACCAACAAAGAAAGCAAGGCAGCTAAAGAAACTAACCGGGAGAAAATTTATAAAGAGAGCGCAGGTTACTCTGTTTTCCGATTAAAGGGACTCCACCAGCTTTCTGCGCAACAGACGCACCAGCTGTGGTCTCCTCCCTACTTCTTTTACTGCTTATCAACTTCTCAGCAGGCTCCTCTTCTTCCTCCTCTTCTTCATCAAGCGCGATAGAAGACGGAGTGGCTCCATCATCTGGGTTTCGAGAACCCGCGCTCCCTGAGCTCTTTGAACTAGCAGCTCCTGTCTTCTTCTCGCCTATATGTGACAAACCTTCAAGTGAGTCACTGATAATAACGTAATCTTCCAAGTTACTCTGACGAAGGCGGAGAGTACCTTTGTTAGCAGCTCCAGCAGTCGCGCGGCTACTCCCGCCCTTCTTGCTGGTCACCTCAGCGTCTAAGGTAATCACCTTCTTCCGGTTGTTGGTTTTTTTCTTCTTCTCTTCAGGGTCAATCCCCAAGTCGCACAACACACCTGCAAAGATGTTAGACCACGAACTTAGCTCCCCATTTGAAGACCTTACAGACTCCTCGCTGGAAAGGTAAAGAATTTCTTTCCCAGCGGAGGTCACAGCTCGCAAGGGTCGGGGATTGCGAAGATGCGCACCTTCAGTTGCGGTAGGAGGATTGGCGAAAGCTCCAACAACAGGGTACATGAAGCGCGCCTTGATCGTATCATACCAATACTGCTCCCCTGACCTCAGTGTGCGCACGCCCATAGATCCACCAAAAGTGGGAAAGGCAGCTTGGTAAAGGTGTACCTCTACATTCAAAATTCAACAGTTAAATGCAGCGAAATTAAACAGAAAAAATCAAGGAAACAACTAACTTTTATCCTCAAACTTCAATACTGGCACCTCTTCACTATCCTGCGACCACTAGTCACTCATCTACGCCGCGACTAGAACATTTTCACCAAACACTCGATTGGGAGTGGCGGTAAGCTTCACATTCCAATATTCCTTCTTCAGAATCGCCAGCTCCTCCTTCTCGATCACATCGGTCCATGGACGGAAGGTCATGGAAATAGGCATCACCTCCTCGCGAATGAAGAAGAACTTATGTTTCCAATCATGGAAACTCTTGGGTGGATTCAACAAGATCTTTTTAGCAGACCCCCGGCTACCAAAGGAGTAAAAACCCATATTTCGAATCAACTGGTAAAATACCTTGAACCTTTCAACTGTGGGCTCTATGTCATGGGCTTGGCATAGGAACTCGAAATGCCGCACCCTTACCATACCGGGTGGACTCATCTGAGAAATGTGAAACCCATAAAAATGTAGGATATGGGCCAAGAACTCCGTCGCCGGCAACCGGAAGTTGCCCTGTAGGAAGAAGTCCTCAAAAAGGGTAATATACCCCGGCTGTGCATCGGCGGCCGTCTGATTCTGGCCGGGGTATCGAGCATCCCATTCCGGTGGGAACTGGAATCCTCGTGTGATCTGTTCGAATAACCCTAAGTCCCATTTGAGGACAGGAACGAGACCTTCTTCACCTGGGTTTTCTTCTGGATGATGTTCTTCAGCCATGGATATTTAACCAGAAAGTTAGAATATTTTGGAAAACTTGAAGGTCTGATGAAGATATGCTACTGAAGGTTTGAAGATTTGAAGAAGAAATAGAGAGAAGATAGCAACAGTAGAAGAGATGATGTTCACCTCTCACGTCTCCACGACTATATATACTCATCGCATTTTATGCGATGAGTAGATGTGCCGGATCCACCGCGCGCGTATCCAATCAACAGCTGCCACGTCTATCGCAAATCCCGGAGTGACGGTTACCACGCACGCGTGGATCTCACTCTCCTGACGGAAAGCGGAAACGTCAGGAATAACTTGATGACGGCCGTGTAAGCAGCCAACTCAAACGTCGCCATCAATGACATTTCTTACTAACCTGTCAGAATTCTAAATTCGAGGTTTTTCCCGCTCAAAATTACTACAAACTTCATGCAGAAGCCATTTAGGCTGCGTAGCATTCATAACTATCCAATGAGCCTGCGCGATTAAAACTAGAAAACGGAGAATCACCAAGAATCAGTTATGGTAGTCGCGCCGTAGCAACTGTCAAACATTTACACGCGCGCCGTCTACCAAA
>JARYGA010040022.1:0-40217 GCA_030545235.1 Helianthus tuberosus
AAATCTTGTCAAGGATTTTAAATCGCAAAAATTAGAAGAAAAACATGTATCTTTTCACCAAACCCAAAAAGAATATTTCAAGAGATAAATAAAAAATAATGACAATAACCAACTCATCTAGAGCAAACATGTTCTTCCTCAATAGTATCCAACAACGGCTTCTTCGACCTACACATCGTCATCCGTCGTTTAAACTCAACCGACACTTCTTCAATCTCTTCCAACTTCAACCGCGGCGCCCCCGCCACGGTTTCAGGCACAACCCTACCGATTTTCTTAGCCGTTATAAAAAGAGAGCCCAAATCAGCCGCAGTGACAACCGAGTTAACACGACTCATCGGAAACATAACGTAAACGGTCGCAAACTCAAGGTCTTCGTCGGCGTTAAGGGCCGAAAAGCGCGATCCGATACGTAGTGATTTAGAGTTGACAACAAAGGAGTTTGGTGATTCCAGCATGAGTTCGGCAGCTTTGATTGGTTGGTGGAAGTTAAGGATTTCACCGTTGGGTAAGATTACTTTTGTTGTTGAGGTTTTTCTGGTTTGGTGAGTGAGGGTGCATGAAACGTAGTTGCCCATAACTTGCTTTTAGTGACGGGATGTTGTTGTGTAGGGTTTGAAGGTAATTTATAGAGAGAAGAGAGAGAGAGAGAGTAGAGAGAGAAGGAAAACATGACAGTTGGGATGTGAAATGAGTTGACAAATAGTTAGGTTTGAATACGCGTGGTTTTTAAAAGAAATGGTATCAGCGACGGTGGTGTTACTGTTGGTAAATCAAATTCAAGAATAGTGTTAGAATAGGATGAAATCATAATTATTAAGTCAATATTAATAAGAAAAAAAGTTACATTGTTTTTTATCATTTATGATTGAAATAGTGACTTAGTGAGTTCTAAAGTTATTTTACTTTTACGATTTATATTTTTAGATCGATACATACAAATATCCTTAGAAGAAAACTGAGTATTTGCGACCACAATTAATTCAGAAATTGGTCGCAAATATTCTTTAGCGCTCGAAATTTCCATCGCGCTAACGTGCTGTATTAAAGGTGAAAAGGGCCTTTTTATTAAATAGCTATATCATGTTATCTGATATACCCGCTTAGGTCAATAGTGGCGACATGTCGCCGCTATTAACCTAAAAGTACGATAACACCCCGTTCGTTAGATCTCCTTCTTAATCAACGGGCAGGTCAATTTCATTTAGCTTGTAACGTGGATCAAAGCAATAGTGACGACATATCACATGTCGTCGCCAATGGGTCGCCGATATTGATTTGTTTTCTTATTGTTATATGTGGCAAAACGTTATAATCTACACGTTAGGTGATTTAATAATTACATATAGAATATACTTTAAAAATAACATAATTCAGTAATTATGGATAATGTATATGTTTATAATTTACACTCTTGGTAATTTAGATGCTTATGACTTTGGAAAAAGAAAATTCTATAATCGTGTTTTAGTTTAGCTTAGGTTCCTAAAAGATGTAAATATTTATAATTTACCTTAAAGCTCTGATTCCTTAGTGATTGGTTTAACGAAAGAAACGACATAAAAACTCAAATAAAAGATGTAAGATTATTGAAGCCAAATGTAAAATGCTAAGAGGTTATCATTAAGAACAAAAACTTGTAAGAATCACAAGTGTTTCAATGTTTTAGTTTTGAAAGTACAATATACATATTAAGTGAATGTGTAATGGGGCTTTATGAGGCGTGATGGTGATGATTTTTGAGGCATGACGCCCCATAGCGCCTAGCAACACCAATACTGCCGGCGCTATGGGGGTGATTTTGGATGAAGCCGTTATGTACGTAGCGCGTGAAGGATCTGCAAACCTTTCCCCCCACTCACACACACACACATATATATACATATATATGTATATATAATTGAAGGGGTTATTAATTAATTGAGTAATGATGAGGTAGGGGCTTTATGACTACACGCTCTAGTGATATAATGCCCCATAAAGCCTCTGTATGACGTGGCATGCCACGTGTCGCATAACGTCCCCAAAGGGGCTTTATGACTACGCATGGCCTAATAGAACAGTTGGGAAGATACAATCTTTTACTTTCAGAGCATAATGAAATCATCGTTTGAAAATTCTTCTCGAAAACGTTTCTATTCTAGTGCTTTCTAGGATAAAAAAAACTCTCAAAATGGTTTAGAGAAATGTTTGGGAAACTCATAAATTAAATAACCATGGTCAATGAGTTAAGACTGCGGGGTATGGTGGGGCGGGGGTTGGGCTTGGGTTGGGGCATTTGTTGACACGTGGCTTGGGGTGGCAGACATGGGGCGACCCACATTTTAACAGGGTATGGTGGGGCGGGGGTTGGGGGCGTGGGTTTGGTGGGCTTCGCTGGGCTGACCCGGCTGGGCTGGCTGGGCTGTTTGTTTAAAACAACAAATTTAATTTCTTTTTAATATTTTTAATTAAAGAAAATTACATAAAAAAAATTTCCTAATGTTTATATTTGTTTTTTATCTCTTCTCTCATCTCCAAGACTATTTCCAACTCGTCACCCTTTAGGTGATCAATCGGCTGTGATAGAATTTTCAAATCCTCCCGTCTTTGTCTCTGGGCTTCTCTAGCGGCATCTCTAGCTTCTTTGCTCTTCCGAATTTCGGCCCTTTGTTGTTGGAAGACGTTGAATGTATCCATATTGGATGAAATGTCATCCAACTGGTCGCTGTATATTCCTCTATGCAAGAGCTACCTCCCAGCTGAAGGTGATGCCGTACCAGATCTTGATTTTTGAGCACGCTTTTTTGTGGCATCTCTTCCATACTCAGGCCGGTTTGGGCTTGGCGAATCATCAAAAAGGTCCTCAATCTCTTGATCTCGTGCATCAGATTGGGTTTGAGACGAGGCCCTCGACCTTTTGGAAGACGTGTTGCTTTCGCTACCACTGGGGATATTCGCCCACTTTGGATGGAACTTACAAATCTCCCAACAATGCATGAAACGGAAGTCGGTCCCCACATTTGTCTTGAATTGAACCAATGAATGTGGTAAAAAAATGAAAGAAATTGTGAGTTTTATAGTGAAAAAATAATTTTTTTTTAAGATAGCCGTTGGCCAACGGCTTCTTTGGTTTGTCCAATTAGAGCCCGCCATGTCAGCTTGGCCAGACCGCCCCACGCCCGGCTTGAAACCCAAGCCCCAAGGGCCACGCCCCAACCCATGCCCACCCGGGGTGATGGCTTGGGCGTTTTCAGCCAACCCACGCCCAAACCCCCGCCCCATACCCCGCAGTCTAAGGTTGATCAGCCCCATCAACTACATCTTCTCATTATCATTATGCAGCTAATAAAGTGCCTCATAACGCTCCTTAGGGCTGTGTTTCACGACCCCTTCACACTACTGCAAAACATGGTTTTTGACACTACATTTTTGGTCACAAGACAATGACAATTGCCTTATTGTGACCATTTCGCTACCAATAATGCAGTGGGAAAAACCCTCGTGTCAATTGCTCTAATGCCACCGATTAGCCACCACTTTTATCTTTTGTAGCCAGATTTTTGCCACCATAAATATTGCGACCGCTAACATACTTGCCACCGATTTTCATTTTTGCGACTATATATTGCTACCATGTAGAGCTTATTTGCCACCATTTTGCAATACCCCATTATACTCGGTCTAAACTAACATCATGTAAGCTAACACTTTAACTTCTTAAACTTTTTAACTGAGTTCTTGATTTTCAAACACTTTCGTATTATAACAAATACCGTATGTCAACAAGAAAAGCTTCTAGTGAGACGTATTGTAATTTTTATATTCAAAAACTCGTTTTGTAATCTATGATTAGTATCCAACTAATATTAAAAAGAATTTGTAAATGTGTTATTTAACTTGACTAAACAAACGTTGGTGGTTCATATATACAAGAGAGCAACTAGGGTATAGGAAAAGCTATTAGTTATGGTTATCAAGTTTAGTGAGGTGACAACAATGATCACTATCTTATGCGCACGATATATGTTATACTGACGATCTCAATTCGCTTATTAAAATCATTTTAGTGAAGAAAAAACTCTTGGTTAAAAAAAAAACAAAGTAATATATGTGGATTAGTTCATATTCACCTAAACCACAATATATCAACATTTTCATATGTTGAAATCTCTTCCACTCTAAACTTTTTATATATTGCTTTACACATTACAAGTTATTCACAAGAAAACTTTCTTATCTAGTAAGAGCTTTAATTTGTAGGTAAAGTAAACAATCAGTTTTCTTTTACTTTCTTAAGACTGTCATAACAAGCTATAAAAGTAGAAAACACAAAAGGAATACTTACAAGGGAACTTGTTATTTTGATATCCATATGTTTATAAGATAACTATAATATATAAACTAATAGATTAAAGAACTTGTATAAAAATAATGGAATAATAAAAAGGATAAATATCCGTATTATAAAAAATAATTTACAATACATAATGAAATATAAAATATACAACAATTATATTAACAGTGAGCGACTAATCATATGAAATGTATTGGTGGTGTAGTGTCTTTCAAGGACAAAAATCTCGTATGAAAATAATTGGGAGTTTTCTTTGTTTACACTCTATAGGCAATGATAAGCTTAGTTTGTTTTTGCCCCTTTGATGACATGAGATTAAT
The DNA here is from genome assembly GCA_030545235.1 of Helianthus tuberosus. NCBI lineage: Eukaryota > Viridiplantae > Streptophyta > Magnoliopsida > Asterales > Asteraceae > Helianthus > Helianthus tuberosus. The sequence goes on from JARYGA010040022.1 coordinate 4,657, forward strand.
TTGGTGAAGAATCAACAAACACCTACCGATACTTCAAACTTAATTTGCTTAGATTCATATCATTTATACATAGAAATAAATTATTATAAATATATATTCCATAAAAAAACATTGAGACACAAACTTTTCAAACATACAAAATCAAATCATTTTCATTAAAATAGAGACGATTACAGACACAGGTAGACGGGCAACAAGCTACGCCGCTACTCCCTTCTGAATAGCAAACCCTACCTTGCTAAACACAAAATTCTGCCACTTAACATTCGCGGTGTTACTGCTTACCACCTGCTGAACCCGCTTGAGGAACCGCATCGCGTCAGAGACGAGAGCGCCAAAGGTATCGAAAGCGAACGGGACGAACAAGCTATAAAAGTAGAAAACACAAAAGGAATACTTACAGAGCAAGGGAACCTGTTATTGTGATATCTCATATGTTTATAAGATAACTATAATATATATGTATTCTATAAAAAAAACATTGAGACACGAACTTTTCAAACATACAAAGAAGCTCATTATATATATAATATAGATGATAGCATATTATAAAAATATAGAAAAGATTCACAAACTTTTTGAACCTATTTATGTTAAACTTTTTAAAACTTGTTAATGTAAAAAGAGTCGGATTAACATGTTTACGATTTAACAAAAAAAAAATTGTTACGATTTAACAACAATATTGAAAAATTTAGAATTTTATAAAACCAAATTAAAGAATAATATGAGTGTAATTTACTACGGTTTTACTAAATTGAACTAAAAACCATGGTTGATGAGATGTCCTTCTCAAAGTCTCTGTAATTTTGGAGGACACCTCACTTCGGTTTGAGTGGTGGAATCGAATCTTTCTTATTTTATATAATTGATAACTGTTAAATATTCCATTTGTTTTATACAATCACAAATAAACAAATTACTAATATGTTCCACAATCAAAATGATTAAAACTTGTAAGTTATGTTAAGTTCAAAAATCAACATGAAATCATCTTGTCGGTAATCCTTCAATCATGAAATTCTAACACCTAGACAATCATCGATCAATAGGATATTATTAACTTTATATCAATAAGATGTATGATATGATACTAACCACTCCTAACTAGGTTTTATCATGTCTTATATTTGTAAATACTAGTTGGAATGTCCGCGCGTTGCCGAGGATAATAATGTTATTTTGACAAACGTTGCGTAAACAATAGTATTAACCAATTCTGCGGTGATGACTTCTCTAAGTTCGCGTATTGGTATCCATTTTAAAGTTTCTACATTGATTCTTCCTAGCGTGTCCCGCCATAAACCAATACCACTTGTTCGACTGCATCAAATTTCAAAAATAGGAAACAATTTGTCTATTTTTTTATAAATAAAAGAAGATGATTAAGAAATATCAAAGTAAAGGATTACAATTTGTCTATTTTTAGCAAAAAGTTAATGATTTTTTTCTAGCTTTGCCCTAAACAATGTTCTATTTATGATTACAAGTAAGATGTTAATATAATAAAGTATAGTTTTTATCGTGGTCACAAAAATCGCTTGGCGCTTCCTCGGAGTTGAGAGTACTCGGGAAGTACTCGGCTTAGGAGGAGAGTACTCGTCCTCCGAGACCTTGTTTTACAACCATGGTTTTTAAACCAACCAAGTCGGAAGGGAAGAGCTCAAACCAAAATACGCTTCATAAGCAAAGAAACAAAATGGAAACTTAAGATGTTTATAAAACAGGTATTGTAAGAATCTTTATAAAAATGCAACCGTAGATCTTCTCTATCCCTTTACATGGCTTAAAACTTTTGCCAAACTTTGATTAGAAAACAGTCATAGTCAGTCATATGTAGAACACTTCTCAAATCTCATTAATTAGAAAACATGGACCTCATGGAACAAAAAACCACATCAATATTCTATAACAATTAGCACAGAAGTAATATTGAGTTAAAGCTTTATCAAAAGTGAATTCTTCTTTATTGTACCACATCCAAAAAATGGGATTGTGACATTTTTTCACACTGCATTTTATCAACAATCAGCCGCAGCATAGCAGAACAACAAACTTATAACCAATCGAAACTACACCATTTTGACCATTCTACCAATTTACATTTCAATCTATTCTTGAACCACAACAACCCTATAGACTTCATATCTCCTATAATGTCTTCTATTCTCATCTCTATACTCAAAAAAAGGAAAGTTAATCCTCACTTTCCATATCAGCCAACAGAACAATATCAAAATGCCATGAAACGTACGCCTCTAATTTCTGCTCCAACAATCCCATATGACAGTGACAGTGAAGCTCTGATGTGCTAAAAGTGGTCAAATTAAAACTACTAAAATTAACCACACAACCGGCAAGTGTACCGATCAATGCAGTATAGTTACAGTAAGTCCGAGTATCGAACCCACGAGACTCTCTAATTACCCTAATTAGACTCTATCTAGATCTAGACTGACATGGACACAACACTAACCATTTTTATATTTGATGGGGGGTTTTCTAAGTATCCTAAAATTGTAAATTAAATTAAATTAATTAACTAAAATTACCTAGCACGAATTACTTTGGATTTTAACTCAGTTGATGTAAACGACTGCCTAGACTGGTTTTCTTGATTTATTATAGTAATGGTTTTATTATGTTTATTAATTATTATGGAATCGGGATCTTAATAATCCTAAACCTACCGAGACACCGAACAAGACCCTCGACCATTCTCAAGGAGACACTAATGGAACTCTAAATAAGCTGTTATGATTACCGGTTACTAGACTCCTTCACAGGTTATCTAGGTTTACAAAAGTATCCTAATACGATTCACTCCCTCACGGATTATAAATCTAGGATAAATTTGGAATTTCAGTTTAACTTGTTAGACAACTATCACTAAGGGAACTAGTTCAGAATCCTCACAGATATCCTACCTAACAATTTAATGACGAAGACCTAACAATAATTTCGCACCTCACAACTATTGAAATTAATAGAACACTTTAATTTATTAAATTACCAATTATTACTTTTAAGGTGTATCGGCCGATTAACCCTAAATATTATAAATTTATTATGTGATATAGACACTCACTGAAACTTATAAACCTAGTATGAATTTATTCCGTGATATAGACACTCACCAAAACTCATACGAAGCAACAAAAGATAATAAAACAAATCAAAGCATGCACATACATTAAACCGAAATAACAAGCCGACTACTTTTATGAACAATCCATAAATAACTAATTAAATATAATAAAAATCAAAACTTATAAATCCATCATCCAAGTCTAGGCAGTAACAGGAAATTAGCCAACAATAGTCTTAGAAACAATATGCAAAAGAGTATTTATAAGTGCAAGAAACATGATTAAAGGAATAAGGAACAAAGACGAAGAACACGAATAGTGCAAAGACGACCCGGATAACTTCCTCAGCTTCCAGTCTTCAAACCGATGCTTCTTCTCCTTCGAAAACGCTCCTAAGACTTCAGAATTTTCGTCCAAGTTGCTCCCAATTCATCTAGGGTTGTCTGGGATTGATTAGGGTTAAGTATGGGCTTAAATGGGGCTTAAATATGAAGTTTTCTGCGCAAATTAGGATAAGCGTTGCGTCGCACAACCTATATAGGGGTCCTCCGTCACGCAGCGCCAAGGACCTACGTACTGAGAATACGATTTCGGACATAACTTCTTCGTTTCAACTCCGTTTTCTTCACTGTTTTTGCCTACGGGTTCGTAATTCAATTCTATATCTTCTCATCTTATCAAATATCCCTTTTCATTTAATGAAAATCCTTCACTAAGACCAAACCTCCTCCCGGGTGCTCGTTTCTTTAACGTTTCAACTCATTTTCACTCCCGGGACCCTGCAAAGTACACAAGACACCATAATATACAAAACCAATAATAAAATGACACAAAACAACTCAAATTATTATACAAACTATACATGGAAACAGATGTAATTTGCACTACATCAGCTCCAAAAGGTCTAAACGAAAAGGCGAAAATTTGTTTAACACCGCACAACACACTGACATGCTGCCAGACCACCGTAGAGCCCCAACGCGACATGAATAACTGATCTTCCCTCTCAAACTGACCTGAATATTCCTTCGCTTCAGAGCCTCGATGGTTGGAAACCCATCCATTTCCACACGCCACATAAATATATTACATTTTATAGGCAACCATTTACACCACTTTAGCACGTAAAAACTACTAACATCCATGACATAGATCAGCCACCGCTTACCCAAACCCACTCAAAAGACCCCTGAAGGTTCCCCCAACAATATTTTTTGCCCTTCAAACCAGCATCAATGATCACACTAACAACGCTTTCCCATTCTGCCATTTCTTCAGGAGTTGATGGAGCCCGACTCCACTCCTACTGCCAAGTGATAGTATTATTTTCCCACCTGACACGCTCCTCAATCTTGCAAAACTTCTTTGAGTCCAGCTTGAAAAGATTGGAAAAAGCCGAATGAAGAGGCAAGTTACCAGCCCAAGTGTCCGTTCAAAAATTAATATATTTCCCGTCTCCCACCGACCCCTTAATCATACCTTGAATCTTAACCCCAGCCGCCTCTTTAACGATTAATCATGAAAACGATAGTTTTCCAAACACCTTTTATTCCATTGTTTAGTGGGATCGTTGACCAGCCATATCTTTTGCCATGTATCGCCATAATAACCCTTCTCCATAAACTGCATTGATTTGTCTTAAATATTCGTAGCCACTTAGAAAAAAGTGATTGATTAACCACTTTTCATCTGTTTTTACCAAGAACCCTCATGTTGTTTGGAAGCACTACCTGATCCAAGTCACCTAGTGTACCTTATTAATATTGGAAGAACCACGCCAGAAGAACGGTTTCATTATACCTTCCAATGTCTATATAACCTTCATAGGTGCTTTATATAAAGAGAAATAATAATTAGACAAACCTCCGAGCACCGACCACCATCCAAATTAAGGTCACTCCACCACCTATAAAAAGCATTGAGGCTTTCCATAAGGATAGTTGGGTTTCAAAAATGTCCACCACTTTGTTCCAATTGTTACCTCCATTCATATTCACGCCCACAAGTAAACAAAGATATGAGAAGGGAGTTATGACATTTACTTTGAAATGAGGGATCAAAAAATTAAAAATATAAATCAAATTATAGAGAAATCCAAATTAATGTAAAAAAGATGTCTTATGAGAGAAGTTTAAGAACCTTGGAATGCGTAAACTGTAATGACTTCCATAATCGCATAACAAAACGATCAACATAAAGGAATGCGAGGTTTGAATAATCAATCACTCTACCTTTTGTAAATTAATATTTAAGCTTTCATACAAAAAGTTAATCAAATTACAAAATGGTAGTCAGTCTTAAAGTTACTTTCAAATTAAACCTCACTAGTACTTGACTTGATACATGAAGAACTGATGTTCGGGAAAACAATGAACATCTTCTCAAGGGTAAACTGGGAAAATTTTACTACTCTTCTTATCCAATTTTGGGAATCCACTGTTACATCTTCTATTATTTGAGTAACCGGGAAGTTTAAAGGTAATGAGTCACTATATAAAGACTCCAGCCAAAAGTTTCTCAAATTCTCAGACCTTTTGATTGAAAACACGTCTACGTTATCAAAGGACATATGGCAGCTCTTCAACCCACTTCCCTTTTTTGGATCCTAGTTTCTTCTTAAAGTTGTTGATGATAATCTTGTTACTTGACTCTGCCTGGCCATTAGCTTGTGGATGAACTAGTGTAGATGTAATCATGTTGATTCCCCAACTGCCACAAAAATTAGTAGTTCTATTCCTAATAAATTGGGATCCATTGTCACATATAATTTCAGAAGGAATTCCAAATCTAGTAACAATGTTCCTTTTGATAAAAGATATAACTTCCTTCTCTCTAACTTGAGCAACAGCTTCTGCCTCTATCCACTTGGAGAAGTTGTCGGTCATAGCGAGCATAAAGACTTTTCCACCCGGTGCCTTTGGTAATTTGCCTACTATATCCATTCCCCATTTCATAAACGGCGAAGAGGAAATTATGGGATATAAAGGCTCCACTGGCTGGTGTAGGATATTTTTGTGCCTTTGACAAGCATCACACTTCCTCGAATAGTTTATTGCGTCTTTCTTCATTATGGGCCAGAAATAACTTGTCTTAAGTATTCTAAAGAATAGTGCTCTGCCCCCTGTATGATTTTCGCAGTCTCCTTCATGGAAATCCTTTAACACTTCTTGAATTTCAGGATCCTCAATGCACCGTAAGTAGGGACCTGCAAGAGACCTTTTATATAAAGTGTTATCTAATATAATAAACTGAGATACCTTGATCCTGAAGGCTCTAGGATTCTCTCCTGGGGGGATTTATCCATTTTAAATGAACTTCATAATCGGAAGGATCCGTGATCCTAAAATCGAATGCGAATCATTGGATGTTGTTGTGGTATCTTTTACTACCTCCATTACATCATTCTTCTCAATTGCAAGAAAGAGAATGTGAATGATAGATATCTTTACATCTTCTGGGACTTTTAGGGTTGATCCTAAGTTCGCTAAAGCATCTGCCCCTGCATTTTCCTCTCTGTGTACCTGTGTCATGCTAAAAGAATCGAAAGAATTTGCCTATTCTTTTACTATTTCTAAATATTTGATTAGTTTCTCACCTTTTATAGTATATGAACCACTAAAGTGGTTAGTAATTAGCAATGAATCTATATAAACTTGAAGATACCTGATCCTCATTTGTCTAGCTAATTGTAAACCTGCTAGTACTACTTCATATTCTGCTTCGTTGTTGGTGGTTTGACATTCACAGGTGATGGACTAGGGTATTATGTCCCCCAGTGACGATTTTAGTAGTATTCCTAATCTAGTTCCTTTAACATTTGAGGCTCCATCAGTGAAGAGTATCCAAGGATCCTTGGTTTCTCCAAGTTGTTGGACCTCTTACTCAACTTCTTTTTATAAATCAGTACTGAAATCCGCCACAAAGTCAGTAAGTGCTTGCGACTTGATAGCAGTCCTAGGCTCATATCCTATATCATATGCACTAAGCTTAACTGCCCATTTGCCATCCTGCCTGACATTTCTGGTTTCCTAAGAACTTTCTTAATGGGAAAATTAGTTTTTATAATAATAGTACGAGTTTCATAATAATGTCTTAGTTTAGTGGAAGCCATGATTAATGCAAGAATTAATTTTTCTAAATGAGAATACCTGGCTTCAGCATCAAGAAGGCTTTTACTTACATAATATACAACGTGTTGTTGGCCTTCATGATCCTTAATTAATACTGCACTTACCGCATTACCTAAGACAACCAAGCACAAGGATAATGGTTCACTGTCCACTGGTTTCATTAGAGGTGGTGCTGTGGATAGGTAATCCTTAAGTGCTTTGAGTGCAGCTTCGTGCTTCTCGGTCCACTCAAACTTCTTGTTCTTCTTCAAGATGTCCTAGAAATCCTTGCACTTTTCTGAGGACTTTGAAATGAACCTGTTTAAAGCTGTGATCCTTCCTGTCAGCCTTTGTACGTCTTTTGAACTAGTAGGAGATTTTAAGTTTATAATCGCTTTTATTCACTCAGGGCTGGCTTCAATCCTTTTTTTATCACCATGAAGCCAGGAACTTTCTAGCTTTGACACCAAAGTGGCATTTCGAAGGATTCAGCTTCATGTTGTACCGATCAAGTATGTTGAATGCAACTTCAAGATCCTAGAGATGATCCTCCACGTTCTTTGACTTGACTACCATGTCATCAATGTAGGCCTCCTTGGTATCTCCAAGTTGGTCTTTGAATATCTTGTTGACAAGTCTTTGATATGTTGCATCTGCATTTCTTAGTCCGAAAGGCATAGCAATATAACAATATATACCGGTAGGGGTCATGAATGCGGTATCCTCTTGATCAGATGGCTCCATCTGTATTTGTTGAAATCCAGATGAAGCATCCATGAAGGTCAGCAATTCATGACCAGCGATAGCATCCATCATGGAGTTAATGTGTGGCAGTGGGAAAGGATCCTTGGGGCATGCCTTGTTTAAGTTAGTAAAATCGACACATACCCTCCACTTTCCGTTTTTCTTTTGGACTACCACTACATTGGCTAACCACCTAGGATATTTTACTTCCCTAATCATACCTGCTTTTAAGAGTTTATTTACCTCTTCTTATATAATGGCATTTTTTTCAGGTGCAAATTTCCTCCTTTTTCTGGTGGATAGGCCTGAAAGATTTGTCTATACCTAGTTTATGTGTAATGACATCTTTGGAAATATCTATCATGTCTTCATGTTTCCATGAAAGGTTGATTTTCTTTTTTTAAGGAAGGATATGAGATCCTCTTCAATGGAATGATGGATCCCGGGTCCTATGAATACCTTAATGTCAGGATCCTCAGGTTCCAATATTACCTCATTGATATCTTATTCCCTCAACTCCATTACGTCTCTTAGAGGTTTCTGTGATTGCTATGATGCTCTTGTCTTTGAAGTTGGCTTCATCGAAGAGGTATAGCTATTTTTAGCTTCTTTTTAATCACTATCTATCTTCACTACTCCCCACGGAGTTGGGAGTTTCACACATTGGTGATATGTCGAGGGAATAACCTTCATCTCGTGGATCCAGGGCCTGCCTAGAATCACATTACAACAAGACAAGCTATCAATAACACAAAACTTTTGGATAGAGTTAACTCCCTCTAAATATATTGGTAGTTTGATGTCCCCTAATGTATTTTTGGTTTCACCACTGAACCCAACAAGTACTGAGAATCTTGGAATAATCTCAGATTCTGGAATATTCATTTTCTTGAGCACGTCAAGCTGTACGATATTCACTGAGCTTCTTCCGTCTATTAGAATCATGCGAACAAAATGGTTAACGTTAAATAATGTTATAAATAGACCGTCGTAGTGAGGATCCTGGATGTTGAACCTGTCATCCTCGTCAAAGGATATTATTTTCTGATCCATCAACGTGGAAGTCCTGATGGGTCTGTCACCATTCTCCAATTTAGTTTCCTTTGCATGTCTCTTAGCTGCCGAGAAGGAAGTGCCGCAAATGTCTGATCCTCCAGAAATAAAGTTGATTACTTGGGCATCGGCTGGAGGTGGAGCAGCTCTTTCTGGGACATTTTTAGGATCCTAGGTCCTTGACTTCTTTCTGCCCAACAATTCTTAATGCCCCTTGCTGAGAAGGTAGCCTATCTCTCTCCTTAATGCAATGCATTCGTCTGTTAAATGCCCAAAATCCTCATGTTATGCACACCATTTAGACTTATCCTTAAAGAGTTTGACTTCTCGTTCTTCCTTGGCCACCTTGCCTTCTCACCTAAGTTCTGCAAAGCAAGCATTAGTTCATTATTTTCAACGGAAAAACAATATTCAGATATCCTTGGATATTCTTTTTCATCTTGTTCCACCGCGTGGGCATTTTGGTTATAAGTTTTCGAGTAAGGCTTGGATCTGTTATTCTTATAGAAGGATCCCTGATTCTTGTCATAATGCTCATGCTTGGTAGAACCATCGAGCCTATCTTGGAATTGTTTTGGTAAAAAATCAGACTAGGATAATGCAACCAAATCTTCTTTTGTGAGGTATGATGCTTGAATCAATGAACAAATGTATGAACAACTTATAGATGAGATTAACAAGTGACACAAGGATTTATACGAGGAAAAAGCCCTTGATCAATGTATGATCTCCGGCATAAAAAACCTCGGGTGATGGAAACTACCGATCACCAACTATAATTAAACAAATGATGATTACAACTTAGGATGATAACAAGCTTGTTACAAGGATCACTAGAGTGCAAAATGTATATAGTCGGCAATAAGTTGCAGAGAGCTTGCGAGAGTGTGTGTGTTTGCTAACTTGTTCTAATTCAAGCTTGTTATCCCCTTTTTAAAAATAGAAATAATCCAAATAACTAACAACCCGCAAATGGTGCTAGCTACCCACGACTTCCATAACGGTCATTAAGCTATGCACGTGCAGAATATTGAGAGCATATTCCCCAAGAATATCGGCAAGACTAGGTCCAATGCGTATACTCCTGCAAAACAAGCTTAAATATAGTGAAAGCAACCGTTAGTGTAAGGATAACAATGAGGATCCTGGATCCTGATCCTGCAACGTCTTTTGAGGATCCTTAATTCAAACAGAATTAAGGATCCGTGATCCTGGCAGTATTTGAGGATCTGTGATCCTTAGGTTTAGAAAATATATCCCTAACAATTGCCCCCAAAATATGAGGAATAAAATATAACTTAATGAGTCATATTTTTAATCTTATCCCCAACGAACTAAATTACGTGAATATAGCCGTTAGAGCAGGACTAGCCGTTACTCATCTTACGTCAGCGAAGTGACAACCTGCAGAATCATCATTATATATAGGTTAGAGATAAGGATCGATTTGCATTTAAGATACTTCCCTTTAAATCCTCATTCAAAGATCGAAACAAGTATCTCTCTTCTCCTTCTCTCTTCATCTTCATCTTCTTTTCCGTTTCATCAAAATCTTAATATTACAATGAAGCTACGATCCTCCCCTGCCAAGGATCCAAAGAAGGATGATTCCTTGAAAAGCCAAGGCATCATCAAAAATCCTTCATCTGAGCTATGCCTTTACTGACCCAGATATTGACCAGATTCGCCATTGTTTCCCGGTGGATACCGTCTTTAAACCTTTTGACCCTACTGCCAAAAGTGACTCCGTCTCCGACACTTGGGTTGCTTTTCCGGCCACCCCATTCTTGATAGGATTCTCCTATCCTTTCCCTGCCTTCACCCAATCTTTCTTTGCACTCACCGGTATGTGCTATATCCAGGCCATGCCGATGATGTGGAGGGTTCTTCATACCCTAGAGAATATCATTGAGCAAGAAGGCATAGAGATAGGAATGACGGAACTGGCTGAGTTGTATAATCTTGTGAGGCATGGTTCACGCCGTTTCCTGTTCAAACATAATCCTGGTGATCCTCATCCAATCCTTAAGACCACAAAGAATGATACCCACTGGAAAAACCGTTTCTTCTTTGTTAAGAGAGATTCTATTCCAGACGGGAAAGATCTCCCCAAAGAGTGGACCACCCATGGTAGGATATAGGATCCTTATAGAAGGATCATAGGATGATTCTGTTTCTGTTGAGGATAACTGATCATTTCCTGTCTTTTTGTGCAGCTATCTCAGTTTCTCATCTCATTCAGTCCCCTGCAACAAAAGAAAGAATTGCTGCCTTTTGGAGCCTTGATCCTGCAGTTAGAACATTCCAGGCCAACACAAAGGATTCACAAGAAGTATCCTCTGGTTCAGTCACCATGTCAAGTAAGTATTTATATTTATGTATGATTAAATAGATATAAATTAAGGATACTTATCTGTTGTTTGCCATTTGTAGGTGCTGGAAAGTCCACAAAATCAGCCTCTCGCTTCAGTGTCAGTGATCTTGATGCTGTAGCTGCCTGGTCCGACAATAAACGATCTGTTGCCAGTGCCAACGTCCCAATTCCTAAGGTTGTCAGCACCAAAGGAAAGGGTGGAAAAAAGAGAAAAACCGTCGACACTCTTGAAGGCCTGCCTCTCCTCCAGCATCAGTTTGAGGAATACGTCTCTGAGGTAAGGATCCCTGATCCTTAAATCTGTTCTACCCATATTAAGGATAATGAATCCTGATGCGTCTCATTCTTTTGCAGAAATTTGCTGAGATCCATATGCTTATGGATTCCTATGCTGAGGAAGCTGAGCAAAAGGAGCTGGACTTCCAAAAGCTGTTCCTGGATAAGGATCAAACCATCTCTACCCTCGAGAAAGAGCTCAACTTGGCAAAAAAGCAGCTGGTCATGGCCCACATTACTTCTGATCAGGAGAAGGCTGAAGTGATGGAGGGTGCTAAGCTTTCTGCCGCCATTGGTATGCTCAAAATCAAATTGCAGATTGCAAAGGAGGCTGAGGATCCTAGCTTCGACAGGACTGCCTGGGACCAAGAAGGCTGGAAGGCCAAGCTAGCTGAGCTGGACGATGAAGAGGATACTGAAGAGGTTCTGGCAATTGAGGCTAGTGGCAGCGGGTTGAAGGATCAGGCTGAGGATGCAGAGGCTGGGGGTGATGGTGATGCAGCTAAGGTGTGAGCTGCAAAAATGGGCGATGATGGAAATTTCTAGACGTGGCCGGAGCCTATTTTTTTTATGGTTTAGTAGTTTTTTGATTGTTGATGTTTTTGAACAATGGTGGATCTGTAATAACTCTAAACAATAGTTCTTAGGTTTAAGGATCACTGATCCTTCAGACAATAGGTAGGATAACAAATGGTGGAGGGATCCTCTGTTTGGGGAATGAAGCCATTGTGATCCTGCCGTCTTTTTATTCCTGCACTTATTAGAACTTATTATCATGGACACCCTTTACCTACCCCAGCGGACGGGCCACAGATTGCTGGTAGATGCTTGGGGTAGGTAATTTTGACAACCTTTAGAGGGTTAACCTTTTGCTAAATAAATAAAAGCTTAATCTTTTGACTATCTCATGTGTTGTTATTTTTGTGAATACTTTACCTTTCAATTGTTATGATACATTCTGTTTGAATTCATAAGTTATGAACAAAAGTTTAACAGATTATGTCAAAAAGTTTAGGATATGATCAAGGATCAAATATCCTATAATCGAAAAATTCAAAAAAGTGATATAACTTAAGGATCATGTATCCTGTTGTCAAAGAATTAGGGTCACTTAGATAAACAAAGAATAAAATTAAGGTGATTAAGGATCATACCTGAGAATCCAAGTTAGGATCCTAAACCTTCAATACTTACAATCAGGATAACCAAAAGACAAACCTTAATAAAAGGTAAGGATCAAGGATCCTTAGTTGTTTAGCTTCAAAAACCTGAAATGGAACATAACTTGGGACTAAGCCAATATAAGAGAAGAGTTAGCAACTGGGGACAAGCCCAATAATCTGGGGATAAGCCCAATAAACTGGGGACAAGCCCAAAAAACCGGGGACAAGCCCAAAGGATCTTGTGTAAACTGGAGTATGGCCCTCACTGGCGACTATCCAAACTGAGTGACATGAAAATGCCAAAACCTTAGCTAACGTGAAAATGTTAGAAACCTTAGGAACGGATGTATGGTACGTTTACCATTATACGTAGGATCCTGAATACAGCCAGTACAATGAAATTGCCAGCCCCTAAAGCGGGTACTGGTCCCATTGCCTTAAACTGCACCAGGATCATCGTGCGCTACTGGCGATACTGGGGACAGGCCCAACAACTGGGGACTAGCCCAAAAGACTGGGGACAAGCCCAAAAACTGGGGACAAGCCCATAAAACTTAGGAGACTTCTGTGGATACTTGATCCTTCGTTAAGGATATATCAATTTTCTGCAAAACTCAGAACTAAATGAAAGAAGGATAAAGGATCCAGGATCCTTCTCCTTGTATATAAGATAATTAAAGAATTAAATAGATTGAAATTAGATCATTACCAGAATGAGGATCATCTATCCTCTAAGGATCCTTCGAGGATATCGGTCATGAATATAGCTAAGGATCCTGGATCCTTATTACATGAAGTATTTCTTCAAGTGGACAACATTCCAAGCTCTTGGTAGTAAATCACCTTCCATTGTTAGTAATCTATATACCCCCTTTCCTACTTCTGCTTCAATAAGATAGGGGCCTTCCCACTTTGGTGCCAACTTTCCATCAGCAGGATTTATGGTATTCTGTGTGACAATTGTACTCTGTAATCGATGTACGATGTAAAACAATGATGATTATTAATAAAACAATGTGATTTGGTGTTACTATATGTGTTTTGATGTTATTATGTGTGTTTGGTGAATTTTAAATTAGATTTGACTCCAATTTCAAGCTTTAAATCGCTTTCTGGAAGGTTATACGCAAACTGGTGCGTAAACGCAGTCAGTATAATGCGAAAAAGACTCCAGAATAGTGACAAGGGCTTAACATACCTTAAATAACCTCCACATAACTTAGAAATAAGTTTTGAATGGTTTGGTGTGTTGAAATCAACTTTGTTCAATCGCAGGGACTATTTGTGTCAAACTGCAAAACTATACTGATTTGTATAGTAACGAACACTCCGGAACTTGATCATAAGTTAAACATACCCTAAATATCCTTTAAATAGCTTAGAAATAGGCTTTGAGGGGTTCGGTATGCTAAAATAAACTTTATTGGTCATTCAGGGACTAAAAGCGTCAAAAAGTGCACAAGTTTGCATTTTCGCGCATATCTTACGTTCTGAATATATCCGGACATCCAAACATTTATGTAATCATTAAAATATTTTATTTTAGTGATTGGCATGATAAAATTCCATTCGTCACTTAATTTGGATCATTTTTGCGTTCGTTACGACTTCCGTCGTAATTAACCGAACAACGCAACCGTACGACCAAACGAGCCGACATCCGAGATATTTTTGAGCATGTTCTAAGTTCCCTATACTTTAACTTCATTTTAGAGCCTTGAAATGAGGTTAACGGGGCTTAAACGTGTCAAAAATGAGCCGAAATGCAAGTTTCTGATGTGCAGGGACCTGTTTTGACAATCTGCCAAACTTCCTTACACGGGCCGCGTAAGGATTGACTATATGTTACATGGGCCGCGTGGCCTTGTCAGACAGAATGTTCAGAAACAGCAATCTGGGCTAAATTCAGGGGTTTTAATGTAATATTTGCAATACCTGGAGCTGGTTTTCGACCCCCATTGTATTCTAATACCATTAACCCACATGTATGGCCAAGATTACTCCCTCAAACCACTTGGAATCATCCTATTGATCCTAACTTACTATAAATAGCAACCCCCACTTCACTTCATTCTCACACTTGATCTAAAATCAGCTCTAAGTTGGGGTGCTTGCACTTCATACCTGAGCTATTTTAGATCAAACATCCTTCTTGGACCCTTTGTAAGTCCTCTTCTTGCTTGTTCTTTATTTCAAGCATGAAAGTCAAACAAGTTTGACTTTCAGCTTTGACCAGTCAATGGTCAACACAAAGTTCCGTTGAACTTTGCAACGTGAGCGTAATCACGATGGTTATAGTCCCTTGTGACTATACCTACTGATTACCACGTTGACTAGGCGTAGTGACGAGTCGTAGTTTCGGCCAAAATGCGTATTTATGCGTATTTTGTAACCAAACTACTCTTGGCTATCAAAACCATTTGTTTTGACATCAAAACCTGTTTTCTAACTTAACTAAACATGTTCTAGCATGTTTAGCTCGTCACTTTTAGATTAGTGCTTGTGTAGAGTCGTAAGTCAAGCGGACTAAACACCCGCTTAGACTTTCGAACTCGACCCGTTTGGTCGATCATTAGGATCTGACCAAAACATGTTTAGTGACCATAGTTGCATAGGGAATAACCTTCCGAGGTTATACCTTATGGTCACTTAGGTTTAATTAGTTGTATGATAAGTAGTCTATATGCCTTAGGTAAATGACCAAAATGTCATTTTCATGCATAATTGGTAATTAAGCATATGTAACATAAACTTTTGTCACGTAACTGATTATGCAACATATTTAAACATGTTTAGGCATATAACACTTGTCATAGGACTAGTTAGACGTCTCGAATGCGCTTTTGCGCGCACGACGCGTTAAAGTAGCGTAAGCTACCTTAATGGGTCGCAACGGGTCGAAACCACTTAGGTTAGGTTCCGATTTAGAATGTAGGCTTTGTTAAACCATATCACGTGAGTTCCAACACTCATTTGGTTTACAAGACCTCATTCTAACCGATCTTCCGATTTAGGTGTCTATTGTTTGACTAGTGATTTGATTACTAGGTGTTGTTTGATTTCTCTGGTTTGCTCGAGTTTGTTGAAGTTCTATTGATTGAGGATACTTTGCACTCCATGTGGGTACATAGTTCCCCTATTCTACTGTTTTCAATTGTTTTGGGGTGATTCATATGTGCTAAATGTTTTCAAGGTTTTAACGATGGTTTTCAAAACGATTTTCGATATTATAACGATGATTTCAAAAACGATTAAGATGGTTTATACTAAACTAATAACGATTTCAATAAAGTGAATAAACTAGTTGGTTGTAACTACATAACGAATGGCATTCATTAGCATTGATCAAGCCGACCAGTATTAGGTTATGGTACCATAGGATCTGACAAATCCCATTATCGTACTGTACCCATGGTTATGTGTGGGTTAGGTGGGTAATGACTGAATCTGAATGTTAATTTGCCCTTTGGTGGTTTATTAATGCGAGAACGAGATAGTCGAGTCATGAATGTTTGAATGTTATTAGCGAGGCGACCACAAATTGTTTTCACACTTAAAACGAGGATGATTTAAACTAATTAACGATGATTCATACGAGATTAAACAAATTGGATAAACGATTGGTTTTTGGTTAAGTGTTTAGATAACTGGACGGGTGTAATATGATGAAAACATGGTAGATATGCCGCTGGTACTTCTTATATATAAGTGTTTTCATCGTATTACATATCGTGGCATTATTTAGTTCACTTGGGTAAACGATTTTGAAACGATGTCACACAAACGAGGTTTTCGAAATAATATAAACCATACGAGTTTTATTAACGATTTAATACGAGATGTTTTACAAATTGCTTTACTAAAATAAATGTTTTTGGGTTAAGAATCATGGCTACGAGGTTTTATAAACTATAGCCCGCTTGATTTGAGTTGGTTAATTAAGTTGCAATATTATACTCTTTTCAAAACAAGGTTTTTAATAAAGTATTGCAACATTTAAACTAGCCATGAATCCGACACTCCTATAAAACCTCTGTACTCGCCAGCATTTCTTTGCTGACTTTGTTTTCACGTATATTTCAGGTATTGATGCTTGATGATGATTACTAGGATGCATGAGTCACATAGAATCTGGACGAGGCCTTAGTGACATAATAACAATATTAGTCGATATGTAACTTGTTTGTTTTGTGTTAAGACAATGTAAATGTTTAATATTATCAATAAAATGAAACACTTTTTGTATCCATGGTTATGAAACGATAATTCTGCCACGACACTCCCCGACGTTTCCGCCGCGGTTTTGTTGTTTTAACACGGTGGGGTGTGACAGAAGAGTTGGTATCAGAGCCAATGGTTATAGGGAATTAGGTTATTAGTAATGCTTTGACCTAGACTATAACTTCTAAGACCCTAACGCAAGTTTCTTTGCGTTTAGATTTTTAAAACAAAACTGTCACCTACCCTTAGGTGATAACCACAACGAGAACACAATTTTCGAATCTGCTTTGAAAACTAATCATCTGTTCTAGGATGATTGATTACTAGGTTTTGAACCCTTTGTTATAAGGTTTTGAACCCTTTAAGTTTTCAAAATCTTGTCAAAGTTTGGGTCTAAATAATGTGAACACGTGCAAACTAGAAGAGTGAATGCCTGTACCCTGAGTTTTATGTCTAAGGCTAGAGTGTTCGTACAAATCCACATAATCGGACCAGTCACTTTTACCTGGGAACTCTTGGGGTGAGTGTTCACTTATAGGCGAGCATGTCTTCGGCGATACATTATATTGACCCATTTACTTTGATTGGTCACTGCGTGTCGTTTGTTTGTTCGAGGTAACGAACAAATGATCGCCTTCCTTGTGTTTTGTCGATACCTCTTTTGCTTTTCCTAATTATCAACCTCACTCGTTTCTCATATCTCCTTGTTAGACCATGCCTCCTCGACGTGAAGCACAATCTTTTACTATTGAAGAAATCGCAGCCCTGGTCTCTCAGCAAGTGGCTGCTGTGCTTCCCGATGTTGTGACCCAAGTCCACGAGATATACAACAACAAAAATAATAACAACAATAATGCACAGTGTAATTTCAAGAATTTCAATTCTACTAAGCCTCTAAAGTTTTATGGGTCGCAAGGAGCAACTGCGCTCCTGCAGTGGTTTGAGAGTATCGAGAGCACATTCAGGTATGTGCAGTGTCTGAATGCGCGTAAGGTTGAATTTGCATCAAGCGTGTTTGAGAAGCGAGCGCTTACCTGGTGGAATGGTATTATGCGCGATAGGGGTGCCGAAGTGGCGTTGGCACAAACATGGGAAGAGCTTCGGGCTCTCATGATGAAAGAGTTTTGTCCCCGTCACGAGGTTCGAGCTTTGGAATGAGAGTTTGACGATTAAAAGCAAGATGGGGCTGAGCACCGTGCGTACACGGATTGTTTTGAGGAACTCAGTCTATTGTGTCCCACCATGGTTACCCCACCAGAGAAAGTAATCGAGAGATATATCGATGGTCTACCCGATTCTATGCTGGATATTGTGACCGGTGTTAATCCTACTACCCTTCGTCAAGCGATCGAGTTGTCTGCTACCCTGACTGAGACTCAAGTCAGGAAGGGTAAACTCACCCGCAAGGGTGATAAAAAGAAGGCGACTGATTCTGGGAAGGACAAGAAAAAGGGTAAGGGTAAAGAAGGTGAGTCGTCGAAGAAATCGAGGAAGCAAAAGGGTGCCCATAATTTTGCTGTAACTGCACAAAATGCTCAGAACCCTCCGGTTCAACCGCCTGCTAAGAAGGCGTATGCAGGTACCGCACCTCATTGTGCTCGCTGCAACGGTCATCATGTTGCACAGCAAGCTTGTAAGCAGTGCACGATGTGTGGTAAACTTGGGCATTTGGCCAATGTTTGTCATTTAGGACAAAATCAAGTTGCCCAGGTTCAAGCTCCGGTACAAGGGAATGCTGCTAGATTCCCCCCAGGTTCATGTTTTAATTGTGGAGAGTTTGGTCACTTCCGCAACAACTGTCCGAGGCTGGTAAATGCAAACACGAATGCTAATGCGAACCCGAATGCGAACGTCAACGCCAACGTGAATCCTGCTCGAGGGCGAGCATACAATTTGAATGCAAACGAAGCGAGGGCTGACAATGAGGTGGTGAATGGTACGTTTCTTGTTAATAATCGACCTGCATCTATTCTCTTTGATTCTGGTGCCGATAGAAGTTTTGTTTCGTTGTCTTTTGAACCTTTGCTTGCGATACCTAGACCTAAATTGAGGAAACCCTTATCTGTCGAAGTTGCTACTGGTAAACCTCTTGTTCTCGATTCTGTTATTCGTGGTTGTCAGTTAAGCCTTGATAACCATCTTTTTCCTATTGACCTCACACCGATGCAACTTGGGAGCTTCGACGTTATCATTGGAATGGATTGGTTAATCAAACACCACGCTGAGGTGGTTTGCTTCGATAAGATTGTTCGTATCCCTTTGTCTTCTGGTGAAATTCTAGAAGTTCGTGGCGAGAAACCTTCAGGTGGACTGAAGCTTATGTCGTGTATGGAAGCTCAGAGGTATTTGAGAAAAGGATATGTTGCTTTTCTAGGACATGTCACCGAGGAGAAAGGCAAGAGCAAGAGTATTCAGGATATTCCGATTGTTCGGGATTATCCAGAGGTGTTTCCTGATGAACTGCCTGGTTTGCCTCCAGTTCGTCAAGTCGAATTTCATATTGACCTTGTACCCAATGCCAACCCGATCGCGAAAGCACCTTATCGTCTTGCACCGTCAGAGATGCAAGAGTTATCGAAACAGCTTCAAGAGTTATCTGATAAAGGATTCATCCGTCCGAGTTATTCACCTTGGGGAGCTCCTGTCCTCTTCATGAAAAAGAAAGATGGGTCTTTTCGAATGTGTATCGATTATCGTGAGCTTAATAAGCATACCATCAAGAATCGATATCCCCTACCTCGAATTGATGATCTCTTCGACCAGCTGTAAGGTGCTTCGTATTTTTCTAAAATCGATCTGCGTTCTGGGTATCATCAACTTCGTGTTCTCGAAGAAGATATTCCCAAAACTACTTTCCGCACGAGATATGGGCATTACGAGTTCACAGTCATGCCTTTTGGTTTGACGAATGCCCCAGCTATCTTTATGGACTTAATGAATAGGGTCTGTAAACCTTATTTAGACAAGTTCATTATTGTTTTCATCGACGATATTCTCATTTATTCAAAGACTCAAGCCGATCACGAGCAACACCTTTGCTTAACGTTGGAACTCCTTAAGAAGGAACAACTTTTCGCTAAATTCTCCAAGTGTGAATTCTGGCTTAAAGAAGTTCAGTTTCTGGGTCATATAGTCAACGAGCAGGGTATTCATGTGGATCCATCCAAGATTGTTGCTATTAAGGATTGAAGTACGCCGACGACACCTACAGAGATTCGATCTTTTCTTGGTCTTGCTGGTTATTACCGTCGATTCATTTCTAATTTCTCGAAGATTGCGGTTCCACTCACTGCTTTGACTCAGAAGAATAAGCCTTTTGAGTGGGGACCCAAGCAAGAAGAAGCATTCCAAACGCTGAAGCAGAAGTTATGTAATGCTCCTGTTCTATCTCTGCCCGAGGGAAGCGATGATTTCGTTGTCTATTGCGATGCGTCCAACTTAGGCCTTGGTTGCGTCCTCATGCAACGAGGTAAGGTTATAGCATATACATCTAGACAATCGAAAGTTCACGAGAAGAACTATACGACTCATGATCTTGAGTTAGGAGCTGTGGTTTTCGCGCTTAAAATCTGGAGACACTACCTCTATGGAACGAAGTATGTGGTTTTCACAGACCACAAAAGTCTCCAGCATATTCTTAATCAGAATGAGCTAAACATGAGGCAACGATGTTGGGTTGAACTCTTGAACGATTACGATTGCGAGATTCGCTACCATCCTGGTAAGGCGAATGTCGTAGCCGATGGGCTTAGTCGAAAAGAGCGAGTCAAGCTTCACTCTGTCCGAGCTCTATCCGACATCCAATCTCGTGTCCTTCAAGCTCAACGATCCTGTGTGATCAAAGGTTTATTGAAAGATGAGCTACCGCTTCAACTTGAGCTTAAGTTCGAAAGGAAAGGTGATGGTTTACTCTACTTCAAGGATCGTTTGTGGGTTCCGAAACAAGACGATCTTCGCACCCTAGTGATGGACGAATCTCACAAGTCTCGATATTCTATCCATCCTGGTGCTGATAAAATGTACAAGGATCTTCGTACTCAGTACTGGTGGCCTGGTATGAAGAAGGATGTTGCCTTGTATGTATCAAAATGCCTAACTTGTCTCAAAGTCAAGGCTGAACATCAACGACCTTCTGGTTTGCTTGTACAACCAGAGATACCAGTTTGGAAGTGGGAGAACATTGCGATGGATCTCATCACTAAGTTACCGCGTACGTCTAAAGGTCATGATGCTATTTGGGTTGTTATCGATCGATTAACGAAATCAGCTCATTTTATTCCGATTCGCGAGGATCTATCTGCTGATAAACTTGCAAAGATTTATGTTGATGAGATAGTATCTCGACATGGTGTTCCTTTGGATATCATTTCTGATCGTGATGCTCGATTTTCATCTCATTTCTGGAAGACCATGCAATCTGCTTTGGGAACCCAACTGAATCTAAGCACTGCTTATCATCCCCAAACAGATGGTCAATCTGAAAGGACGATTCAAACTTTGGAGGATATGCTTAGAGCATGCGTGATAGACTTTGGTGGTAATTAGGATTCTCATCTGCCATTGATCGAGTTCTCTTACAACAATAGTTATCATGCTAGCATTAAAATGGCACCATTCAAAGCTCTCTACGGTCGAAAATGTCGTTCACCTGTCTGTTGGAACGAGACCGGTGAAGCTCAGCTTACTGGATTTGAGCTCGTTCTGGAAACAACAGACAAAATCAAGAAAATTCGCGATAATCTTGTGACAGCTAGATGCCGTCAAAAGAGTTATGCGGATTTATGACGCAAGCCCTTGGAATTTCAAGTCGGAGACCGTGTCCTACTCAAGGTGTCACCTTGGAAGGGAGTGGTGAGATTTGGAAGGAAAGGAAAACTTGCACCACGATATGTGGGACCATTTAAGATTGTGGAAAGAATTGGGAAGGTTGCCTATCGACTAGAGCTACCTCCAGAGCTTGGAAATATTCACCCGACTTTTCACGTGTCCAATTTGCGAAAGTGTTTAGCTGACGCTGATCTTCACATTCCTCTCGACGAGATCCGAATCGATGAAACGATGCACTTTGTCGATAAACCAGTGGAGATCGTGGACCGTACTTTCAAACAGTTGAAGAACAAACGGATTCATTTGGTTAAAGTTAGTTGGGAGTCCAAACGTGGCCCAGAGTTTACTTGGGAACGTGAGGACCAAATGAAGGCAAAATATCCGCATTTGTTTTCACAAGCTTCCTCTAAATAAAATTTCGGGACGAAATTTCCTGAAGTAGGGGAGACTGTGACAACTGTACTCTGTAATCGATGTACGATGTAAAATAATGATGATTATTAATAAAACAATGTGATTTGGTGTTACTATATGTGTTTTGATGTTATTATGTGTGTATTTGTGTTTGGTGAATTTTCAATTAGATTCGACTCCAATTTCAAGCTTTAAATCGCTTTCTGGAAGGTTATACGCAAACTGGTGCATAAACGCAGTCAGTATAATGCGACAAACACTCCGTAATAGTGACATAGGCTTACCATACCTTAAATAACCTCCACATAACTTAGAAATAAGTTTTGAATGGTTTGGTGTGTTGAAATCAACTTTGTTCAATCGCAGGGACTATTTGTGTCAAACTGCAAAACTATACTGATTTGTATAGTAATGAACACTCCGGAACTTGACCATAAGTTAAACATACCCTAAATATGCTTTACATAGCTTAGAAATAGGCTTTGAGGGGTTCGGTATGCTAAAACAAACTTTATTGGTCATTCAGGGACTAAAAGCGTCAAAAAGTGCACAAGTTTGCATTTTCGCGCATATCTTACGTTCTGAATATATCCGGGCATCCAACAATTTATGTAATCATTAAAATATTTTATTTTAGTGATTGGCATGATAAAATTCCATTCGTCGCTTAATTTGGATCGTTTTTGCGTTCGTTACGACTTCCGTCGTAATTAACCGAACAACGCAACCGTACGACCAAACGAGCCGACATCCGAGATATTTTTGAGCATGTTCTAAGTTCCCTATACTTTAACTTCATTTTAGAGCCTTGAAATGAGGTTAACGGGGCTTAAACGTGTCAAAAATGAGCCGAAATGCAAGTTTCTGATGTGCAGGGACCTGTTTTGACAATCTGCCAAACTTCCTTACACGGGCCGCGTAAGGATTGACTATATGTTACGCGGGCCGCGTTGTCTTGTCAGACATAATGTTCAGAAACAACAATCTGGGCTAAATTCAGGGGTTTTAATGTAATATTTGCAATACCTGGAGCTGGTTTTCGACCCCCATTGTATTCTAATACCATTAACCCACATGTATGGCCAAGATTACTCCCTCAAACCACTTGGAATCATCCTATTGATCCTAACTTACTATAAATAGCAACCCCCACTTCACTTCATTCTCACACTTGATCTGAAATCAGCTCTAAGTTGGGGTGCTTTCACTTCATACCTGAGCTATTTTAGATCAAACATCCTTCTTGGACCCTTTGTAAGTCCTCTTCTTGCTTGTTCTTTATTTCAAGCATGAAAGTCAAACAAGTTTAACTTTCAGCTTTGACCAGTCAATGGTCAACACAAAGTTCCGTTGAACTTTGCAACGTGAGCATAATCACGATGGTTATAGTCCCTTGTGACTATACCTACTGATTACCACGTTGACTAGGCGTAGTGACGAGTCGTAGTTTCAGCCAAAATGCATATTTATGCGTATTTTGTAACCAAACTACTCTTGGGTATCAAAACCGTTTGTTTTGATATCAAAACCTGTTTTCTAACTTAACTAAACATGTTCTAGCATGTTTAGCTCGTCACTTTTAGTTTAGTGCTTGTGTAGAGTCGTAAGTCAAGCGGACTAAACACCCGCTTAGACTTTTGAACTCGACCAGTTTGGTCAATCATTAGGATCCGACCAAACATGTTTAGTGACCATAGTTGCATAGGGAATAACCTTCCGAGGTTATACCTTATGGTCACTTAGGTTTAATTAGTTGTATGATAAGTAGTCTATATGCCTTAGGTAAATGACCAAAATGCCCTTTTCATGCATAATTGGTAATTAAGCATATGTAACATAAACTTTTGTCACGTAACTGATTATGCAACATATTTTAACATGTTTAGGCATATAACACTTGTCATAGGACTAGTTAGACGTCTCGAATGCGCTTTTGCGCGCACGACGCGTTAAAGTAGCGTAAGCTACCTTAATGGGTCGCAACGGGTCGAAAGCACTTAGGTTACGTTCCAATTTAGGATGTAGGCTTTGTTAAACCATATCACATGAGTTCCAACACTCATTTGGTTTACAAGACCTAATTCTATCCGATCTTCCGATTTAGGTGTCTATTGTTTGACTAGTGATTCGATTACTAGGTGCTGTTTGATTTCTCTGGTTTGCTCGAGTTTGTTGAAGTTCTATTGATTGAGGATACTTTGCACTCCATGTGAGTACATAGTTCCCCTATTTTTCTGTTTTTAATTGTTTTGGGGTGATTCATATGTGCTAAATGTTTTCAAGGTTTTAACGATGGTTTTCAAAACGATTTTCGATATTATAACGATGATTTCAAAAACGATTAAGATGGTTTATACTAAACTAATAACGATTTCAATAAAGTGAATAAACTAGTTGGTTGTAACTACATAACGAATGGCATTCATTAGCATTGATCAAGCCAACCAGTATTAGGTTATGGTACCATAGGATCTGACAAATCCCATTATCATACTGCACCCATGGTTATGTGTGGGTTAGGTGGGTAATGACTGAATCTGAATGTTAATTTGCCCTTTGGTGGTTTATTAATGCGAGAGCGAGATAGTCGAGTCACGAAGGTTTGAATGTTATTAGCGAGGTGACCACAAATTGTTTTCACACTTAAAACGAGGATGATTTAAACGTTTAAACGAATTAACGAGTTGGGAACGATTCATACGAGATTAAACGAATTGGATAAACGATTGGTTTTTGGTTAAGTGTTTAGATAACGGGACGGGTGTAATATGATGAAAACATGGTAGATATGCCGCTGGTACTTCTTATATATAAGTGTTTTCATCTTATTACATATCGTGGCGTTATTTAGTTCACTTGGGTAAACGATTTTGAAACGATGTCACACAAACGAGGTTTTCAAAATAATATAAACCATACGAGTTTCATTAACGAGATTATTAACGAGTTTTATTAACGACTTAATACGAGATGTTTTACAAATTGCTTTACTAAAACAAATGTTTTTGGGTTAAGAATCATGGCTACGAGGTTTTATAAACTATAGCCCGCTTGATTCGAGTTGGTTAATTAAGTTGCAATATTATACTCTTTTCAAAACAAGGTTTTTAATAAAGTATTGCAACATTTAAACTAGCCATGAATCCGACACTCGTATAAAACCTCTGTACTCGCCAGCATTTCTTTGCTGACTTTGTTTTCACATATGTTTCAGGTATTGATGCTTGATGATGATTACTAGGATGCATGAGTCACATAGGATCTGGACGAGGCCTTAGTGACATAATAACAATATTAGTCGATATGTAACTTGTTTGTTTTGTGTTAAGACAATGTAAATGTTTAATATTATCAATAAAACGAAACACTTTTTGTATCCATGGTTATGAAACGATAATTCTGCCACGACACTCCCCGACGTTTCCGCCTTGGTTTTGTTGTTTTAACGCGGTCGGGGTGTGACATTCTGAAATGCTTTCCTCAACACCATATCACCAACTTGAAACTTCCTGATCCTGACGTTTTTGTTATAAGCTCCATCCATCCTTTGTTGATAACTAGCCATTCTTATCCTTGCCAAATCCTTGAGTTCTTCTATGGTATCCAAGTCTTGAACCAAGTTTTCAGCATTTCCTTCAGGATCACGGATGCTTGTTCTTGCAGTAGGAACCACCATCTCTGTAGGGATCACTGATTCTGCTCCAAACACTAAAGAAAATGGAGTTTGGCCTGTAGCATTCTTGGGAGTCGTCCTATCAGCCCATAGTACATAAGGTAGTTCTTCTGCCCATTTTCCTTTCTTGGATCCAAGCTTCTTTTTCAAGTTGTTGATGATGATCTTGTTGGATGATTATGCTTGACCATTGGCTTGTGGATGGACTGGTGTTGATGTTATCATCTTGATCCCCCAGTTGTCACAAAAGTTAGTAGTTCTACTCCCAATAAATTGGGATCCATTATCACAAACAATTTTAGAAGGGATACCAAATCTAGTAATAATATTTCTTTTAATAAAGGATATCACTTCTTTTTCTCTAACTTGAGCAAAGGCTTCGGCCTCTATCCATTTTGAGAAGTAATCAGCCATGGCAAGCATGAACACTTTTCCTCCTGGTGCTTTGGGGAGTTTGCCACCTATATCCATTCCCCATCTCATGAATGGCCAAGAAGAGGATATAGCATGCAGGAGCTCTGTTGGCTGATGAAGGATATTACTATGTCTCTGACAAGTATCACACTTCTTGGCATAATCCACAACATCCTTCTTCATAGTAGGCCAATAGTATCATGTCCTAAGGATCCTTGAGAACAATGCCCTGCCCCCAGTGTGGTTTCCACAATCTCCTTAATGGAAATCCTTTAGGACTTCTTGAATTTTAGGATCCTCTATGCACCTTAGATATGGACCTGCAAGGGATCGTTTATATAACATGTTATTTAGTATTGTAAATTGAGATACCTTGATTTTGAAAGCCCTGGGGTTTTCTCCTGTAGGAATCTCTCCATGTTGTATATATCTCATGATTGGAAGGATCCATGATCCTGAATGAGACTGTGCACCATCACTAGGAACCATTGCAGAATCCTCTTCTATCTCCATAGTTATGTGATCCTCAATAGCAGGAGCCAAAATATGGATGATAGGGATCTTGATATTCTCTGGAATTTTCAATGATGATCCAAGATTGGCCAATGCATCAGCTTCTGCATTCTCTTCCCTAGGTACCTGTGTCAAACTAAAAGAAACAACAGAGAGTGCCAATTCCTTGACTATCTCTAGGTATTTGATTAGTCATTCACCTTTAACATCATAAGATCCATTAAAGTGATTAGTAATTAGTAATGAATCTACATGTACCTCAAGATACCTGATCCTCATATGCTTGGCAAGTTGCAAACCAGCTATCAAGGCCTCATATTCAGCCTCATTATTAGTAGTTTGAAATTCACAAGCTATTGAGTGGGGTATTTGAAATTCCAAGTCCTGTTCCTTTGACATTAGAGGCTCCATCAGTGAAGAGTATCCAAGGATCCTTAGTCTCTTCAAGCTGCTGAACTTCCAACTCAGCTTCTCTTTGTAAGTCACTACTAAACTCTGCCACAAAGTCAGCTAAGGCTTGGGATTTATTGGCAGTCCTTGATTCATATCTTATATCATAAGCACTAAGCTTCACTGCCCATTTAGCCATCCTCCCTGACATTTCAGGTTTCCTGAGAACATTCTTAATTGGAAAGTTAGTCTTAACAATAATGGCATGAGTTTCAAAATAATGTCTTAGTTTAGTAGATGCCATAATCAAAGCAAGGATAAGTTTTTATAAATGTGAATACCTGGATTCAGCATCAAGCAAACTCTTACTTACATAATAAACAGGATGTTGTGTACCTTCGTGATCCTTAACAAGGACTGCACTTACTGCTTTAGAGGATACCGCTGGTTATAAGGATAATATATCCCCTTTTTCTGGTTTCATCAAGGCAGGAGCTGAGGATATGTAATAATCCTTAAGGGCTTTAAGAGCATTTTCATGCTTTTTAGTCCACTCAAATTTCTTGTTCTTTCTCAAAATGTCATAGAATTCCTTACACTTTTCTGATGACTTTGATATGAACCTATTCAAGGCTGCGATCCTCCCTGTCAACCTTTGCACATCCTTGGCATTGGCAGGAGATTTGATATTCACAATTGCCTTAATTTACTCTAGATTTGCTTCTATGCCTCTCTTTGTTACCATGTAACCTAGGAATTTGCATGCTTTAACACCAAAGTGACACTTTGAAGGATTCAACTTCATATTGAATTTGTCAAGGATATTGAATGCTTCTTCCAGGTCTCTAAGGTGATCCTCAGCTCTCTTGGACTTAACCACCATGTCATATATATAGACTTCCATAGTGTGTCCTATTTGTTCCTTAAACATCATATTGACTAGCCTTTGATAAGTAGCACATGCATTCCTTAGTCCAAATGGCATAGCAATATAACAATAGATACCAGTTGGGGTTATAAAGGCTGTATCCTCTTGGTCAGATGGTTCCATCTGAATTTGTTGAAATCCAGATGAAGCATCCATAAAAGTCAACAACTCATGACCCGCAGTAGCATCCACCATGGAGTCAATGTGGGGTAAGGGGAAAGGATCCTTGGGACATGCCTTGTTTAAATCAGTAAAATCGACACATACCCTCCACTTTCCATTTTTATTTTGAACAACAACCACATTGGCTAACCACATTGGATACTTGACCTCTCTTATCATACCTGCCCGGAGTAGTTTATCTACCTCCTCCTGGATAATAGCATTTCTCTCAGGTGCAAACTTCCTCCTCTTCTGATGTATGGGTTTGAATGACATGTCAATGCCAAGTTTATGAGTAATTATATCTTTAGAGATACCTGTCATGTCTTCTTGCTTCCAGGCAAAGGTAGTTTTCCTCCTCTTAAGGAAGGATACCAAATCCTGTTCAATGTTGTTGAGGATCCCTGATCCTATGAAGATTTTGGATTCAGGATCATGAGGATCCATAAGGATATCTTTCACATCCTGTTCTCTTGCCTCCAAGACGTCTCTTGGAGGATACTTTAGTTGCTATTGCTCCCTTGGTCTTGAGGCTGGCTTCATTGATGAGGTATAGCAATTCTTTTCTTCTTGTTGGTCACTCTCAATCTTTATCACCCCCCATGGACTAGGAAGCGTCACACATTGATGATATGTAGATGCAACTGCCTTCATGTCATGTATCCATGGCCTTCCAAGGATAACATTGCAACAGGATAAGCAATCTATAACACAAATTTTTTGATAAGAATGAAGTCCTTCAATGTAGATGGGAAGTTTAATGTCCCCCAATGTATTCTTGGTTTCTCCGTTGAATCCCACACGAACTGAGGATCTTGGGACAATATCCGAATCAGGGATGTTCATTTTCTTGAGGACATCAAGCTGAATGATGTTTACTGAGCTTCCTCCATCTATCAAGATCCTGCGAACAAAATGGTTAGATATAAATAAGGTAATAACAAGACCATCCTGATGAGGATCCTGGACATCAACACGATCATCCTTATCAAAAGTTATAACTTTTTCCTGTGTAATAGTAGAGGTTCGGATGGGTCTATCCCCATTATCCATCTTGGTTTCCTTGGCATGTCTCTTGGCTGCTGAAAAGGAAGTACCACAAATGTCTGATCCACCGGATATGAAGTTTATAACTTGTGCATCTGCCGAAGGAGCAGGAGCTCTTTCTGGGACCTTTTCAGGATCCTAGATCCTTGACTTTTTTCTTCCCAAAAGCTCCTTCAAGTGCCCCTTGCTTAACAAGTAACCAATCTCTTTTCTCAGAGCAATACATTCTTCAGTGAGAAGCCCGAAATCCTCATGATATGCACACCATTTGGATTTGTCTTTTGTTGCAGCTGGTTTATCACTTTTTCTGGGCCATCTTGCTTTGTCACCTAGGTTCTGCATTGCAAGGATTAGTTCATTGTTATCAACTGAAAAAAAATATTCAGAAATGGGAGGATAATCCTCATCATCCTCTTCCTGTTCTACTGCATGCACGTTCTGGTTGTCAGACTTGTTGTAAGATTTGGACTTGTTGTTCCTGAAGTAGGATCCTTGTTTCTCCTGCTTTGAGGATCCTGCCAGTCTTTCTTGGATCTTTTTATCATCCTCTAGCCGGATGAATCTAAGGGCCCTGGTTCTTACTTCATCAAGATTCCTGCAAGGGGTCATGACAAGATCATCATAGAACAATGAATCCCTAAGCAAACCCATTTTAAAGGCTTCCACAGCCGTAGCTATATCCAGATTAGGAATATCTAAGGATTCTTTACTGAACTTAGTGATATAATGTCTAAGTGATTCATTTTGACCTTGTGTTACCCTATATAGGTCACTAGTTAAACGTTTAAATTTTCAACTACATGAGAATTGACTATTAAACAGGTTAACTAGATTAGCAAATGAAGTAATAGAGTAAGGGGGAAGACTTAGCAGCCATTTATGAGTTGATCCCGTTAATGTGGATCCGAAACCCTTGCACAAACATGCTTCTTTTAACCTCTCCGGGATGGGATTGATCTCCATCCTTTCTCTATATTGAGTTACATGTTTTTCTGGATCCGTCGAGCCATCATATAGCTTCATGGTTGGTATTTGAAACCTCTATGGGATTTCTGCATCACAAATGGGTGGTGCAAACCGAGATATCCTGTGGCTTCCATCTGCAATTTCAGGAATGGACTTAACCACTCCTGGAATGCTGGATATCATATCCTTCAGTTTCTGTAATTCCCTAGCCATAGCTTGATTGATACCTGTATCCTGCATAAAGCCATGGTTAGTGTTATAAGAATTATTCAAAGTGTTACCTCCCGGAGGATTCAAGTTTGGAATTCCAGATGTGAATCCATATTGACGAGATTCTGGTATGACTGAAGGACCAGAAGAAGCAATGGTCTGCATTGGAATGAAGTCTTCTTGATGAACATTTGTACATCTGGGTTGCACATTCCTTAAGAATCCTTGATCCTGAAAGATGTTGGATCCTTGATATGTTGTGACTGGGGGTCTTGGAGGATAATCCATTGATCCGTAAACATGAGACAAGGATCCTTGAACCTGAAAGGAGGATCCTTGAACCTGAGAGGATCCTTGAATCTGAGAGGATCCTTGAACCTGAGAGAATCCTTGAACCTGAGAGGATCCTTGAACTATGTGCGTCCCCATATATCCTCCTGAGCTAACGAAGGATCCCTGATGCTGGAAAGAGGATCCTGAAGGCTGGAAGCAGGACCCTAAAGCCTGACACATAGTTGTTGATCCATAACGCCTTCCCAATGGTCCACTCTGGTACTGGATGTCCGGAGCTGCAGATTGCAGGGCGGTTATAGCTGGAGTGTCGAAATCCAGTGATCTAGGCACCAATGGAGAGTTATCCTCCGCTGATCTATTCAATTTCTTGATGTCATCAATCTCTCGAAGGATCCTGTCATTGGCTTTGTTGTGCTGCTGCATGTAATCCCTCATCTGCAAAATCAAAGAATAAAGATCACTCTTAGAAGGGCTAGAAGAAACAGCAGATGTTGGTGGTTTTGGGAAAATGGGGCTTTGTCTCTTTGTAGCATTTTTAGCATTCTTCTAGGATCCAAAAGGTGGTGGAGGCAAAGGTGGAACACCCTGTGAAGATGTGACTGCCGGCATAGAGCTTGAAGTGTTCTTTGCTGAAGAAGCCATATGGTTGAAGATAATGAACCGAAATGAACACAATGAACAAAATTTTTCAGAAATGAAGCACCAATTGCCCCACGGTGGGCGCCAAACTGTTTTGGTCAAAAATCAGACTAGGATAATGCAACCAAATCTTCTTTTGTGAGGTATGATGCTTGAATCAATGAACAAATGTATGAACAACTTGTAGATGAAATTAACAAGTGACACAAGGATTTATACGAGGAAAAAGCCCTTGATCAATGTATGATCTCCGGCATAAAAAACCTCGGGTGATGGAAACTACCGATCACCAACTATAATTAAACAAATGATGATTACAACTCGGGATGATAACAAGCTTGTTACAAGGATCACTAGAGTGCAAAATGTATATAGTCGGCAATAAGTTGCAGAGAGCTTGCGAGAGTGTGTGTGTTTGCTAACTTGTTCTAATTCAAGCTTGTTATCCCCTTTTTTAAAATAGAAATAATCCAAATAACTAACAACCCGCAAATGGTGCTAGTTACCCACGACTTCCATAACGGTCATTAAGCTATGCACGTGCAGAATATTGAGAGCATATTCCCCAAGAATATCGGCAAGACTAGGTCCAATGCGTATACTCCTGCAAAACAAGCTTAAATATAGTGAAAGCAACCGTTAGTGTAAGGATAACAATGAGGATCCTGGATCCTGATCCTGCAACGTCTTCTGAGGATCCTTAATTCAAACAGAATTGAGGATCCGTGATCCTGGCAGTATTTGAGGATCCGTGATCCTTAGGTTTAGAGAATCTATCCCTAACAGGAATATTTTGTCATCTTCTAATCTGATGAACCTCAGGGCCCTGTTTCTGACTTCGTCTAAATTCCTGCATGGGGTCATGACAAGGTCATCGTAAAAGGGATAATCCTTTTGCAATTTCGTTTTAAATGCTTCAATAGCAATTGCAATATCAAGATTCGGGATTTCTAAGGATTCTCTTCCAAATTTGGTGACATAATCCCTAAGGGATTTGTCACGAGCCTGAGTAACTATACAAGTCACTAGTTAACCTTTCAAATGTTCTACTATAGGAAAATTGGTTATTATACAAGTTAACTAAATGTGAAAGTAAAGTTATAGAATAGGGAGGAAGACTTAGCGGGCATTTTAGCGCTGATCCCGTGAGTGTGGATCCAAAGCCCTTGCACATGCAAGCTTCTTTTAGTCTTTTAGGAATGGGGTTTATCTCCATTATTTCTCTATATTGGGCCATATGCTCCTTCGGGTCGATTGTACAGTCATACAACTTTATGTTGGGGGTTTGGAAGCGCTTGGGTATCTCTGCACTGCATATTGGTGGTGCAAAACGAGATATCTTGTGGCTTCCGTCTGGATTCTCAGGAATAGGCTTGACTATTCCTGGGACGTCGGATATCATATCCTTGAGCTTTTGCAACTCCCTAGCCATGGCCTAATTTATCCCTGCATCCTGCATAAAACAATATTTAGAATCTAAAGATGTATTATGGAAACTATTACATCCTGGTTGACTTAAGGGTGGTATTCCAGAAGAGTATCTGGGATAAGACATGTCTGTAGTTATAGTAGGTTCCGAGGAAGCAATAGTCTGCATGGGGATGAAATCCCAATCATGGATTTCTGAGCTTCTCAGTGGTTGTCTTCCTGAGGATCCTTGATCATGAAAGACACTGGATCCAGGAAAGGTCTGTGTCGGAGGTCTTGGTGGGTAATCCACAAATCCTTGAACTCGAGCTGAGGATCCTTGCTGATGGAAGTAGGATCCTTGAGGCTGGAACATCTCCATGTATCCTTCTAAACGGGGGAAGGATCCTTGAGGTTGAGTCATTGCCAGTGATCCTTGTTGGTGGATAAATGATCCTTGAGGCTGGATGGTGGATGGTGGATCCTCTGGGTTGCTGAGTTGTTGATGTCGGAGTGACAAAATCCAACACCCTAGGCATCAATGGAGACTGATCCTCTGCTGGCCTCTTTTGTTTCTTGATATCTTTGATCTCACACAGGATCTTTTGATTGGTCTTGTTCTGCTGCTCCATGTAGCTTTTCATGTGCGAATACAAAACAAAAAGTTCATTGTTAGTATTAATATAGGAGGAAGTAGCAGAAGTTTTGGATCCTTGGAAGACAGATGATGTCTTCTTCTGAGTAGTTTCATTATTCTTCTAGAATGGTAGAGGAATAGGAGGCAATGGCATAGAGGTTTGAGATGAGGTAGCAGTTGGCATGGCAGTTGAAGTGGATTTTCCTTTAGAGGCCATGGTATTATGGGATTGATGAGAATAAGCAGAAATGGATGAATTCTTTTTTAGAATTGAAGCACCACTTGACCCACGGTGGGCGCCAAATTATTTTGGTCAAAAATCTAATCAAGGATAATGTAACCAAATTTGTTAAGTGAGGTAGAGTGCTTAGGTTATGAATAATGATAAAATGAGTGCTAAATGAACAAGGTAATCAAACACATAGATTTGTACGAGGAAAAGCCCTTGATCACTTGTAGATCGTCGACATAAAAACATCGAATAGTGAAAACTATCACTATCAACTATATTGCACAACTGAAAAGTGTTTACAACTTTGGATATTGATCAAGTCTTTATAATTGAAAGCTATGTGTGTTATGTGTGTTCTGGTTCGTAGTGTGTATGCGAGAGTGAGTAATGTATAATATAACACTTGATCAACCCATTTTGAATAAGCCTAACAACTAAGTCTAATAATCTTGGAAGACCACGTTCAAGCCCCATGACCGTTTGTGGAAATAGCACGTGCATCATCTTGAACGAATTATTCCCAAGATTCCAGCTAAGACTCAGTCCACTTCGTTAATAACCTGCACATGAATATTAGAAAACATTGAGATCAATTGTTAGAAATCATAAGTAATAATAAGGATCCTTGATCCTCTGAGTCCCCGCACTACCTGTTAAGGATAATTGATCTAGGCAACACCTCAGAATATTGGATCCATAATTTTAAAAACCTGTGCCCTAACACCAGTGATATTATTTGTCGTTACATAAGGTTGAATGGTGATGGTGCGTTGATGCCTTTTTATTTTTTGAAATCACAGGTACTTGGTGGCTTAATTCATAGCTTCATTTTCAAACTAGATTAGAACACAAAATTGTCAGGTATGGTGTTGCTGGGTATGACTTTTGCTCAGAACTGAAAAGGGGTTAGTAGCGACGACTAGGGTTTCGTCGCGAACCACGATAACGATAATGATGGTGGTTTACATTTTGAGCTTTGATTCAATGTTGATGGCGGCGTTGGTGGTTTAGGTTTCAGGCTTTGATTGAATGTTGGCTAGGTTTCGGTGAGGTGGTGGTCCTATGACGGGGTGATGGGGGCAGTTCTGAGAGAAGGGGGAGAGTTGGAGAGAAAGGGAAGAATGAGAGAGTGACGACTGGAATGGTTGTGGTGATTGCTCTATAGTAGGGTGGTGAGGGTTGTGGTCGTCGACGGTGATGAAGGGCTGGTGGTGGCTAACCGTGGTTGATGGTGGTGATCTAGAGAGTGAGAGAAAAGAGAGTATGTATGTGTTTGATATGTATTTATGTAATATATCTAAAGATAA
Organism: Helianthus tuberosus; assembly: GCA_030545235.1. NCBI lineage: Eukaryota > Viridiplantae > Streptophyta > Magnoliopsida > Asterales > Asteraceae > Helianthus > Helianthus tuberosus. The sequence continues at coordinate 39,746 of JARYGA010040022.1, forward strand.
AATGTTTACATGAAAGACTGAAATGCCCCTCCTGCGAGGGGCACATGACCAGGACTTAATAGTTGAATTCGATGGCGTTTGTGGCGGGGAGTGGAATGCTGATAAGTTGAAGAGATCATGGAGGAAAATGACACTTTTTAAACTATTGGAGCAAAAGCATTAAAACGACCAAACCAAAGGGAGCAAAATGAAAGTTAACTCTAAATTTTAGGGTTATTGGATTTTAATAATTCTAAGTTTCACCTGTTGGTCGATAATAATCAAACCTTTAAAATTTCCCTCTAAATTTTAGGGTTATTGGATTTTAATAATCCTAAGTTTCACCAGCTGGCCGATAATAATCCCAACTTTAATAATTCCCTCCAATAATCTCAACTTGTAAAAGTTTGGCCGCCATTGATCCTTTTCTAACATAGGTGCACTTAAATCAATTAAGGAGTCTTTAGGTGTAATTGAATCTACTGAGGATACC
>JARYGA010040023.1:0-40693 GCA_030545235.1 Helianthus tuberosus
GAGGTTCTCATATGTGTGAGTATTCAGATTGTATGTATTGTGAAGAAAGTGAAGTGTTATATAGAAACCTTGTGGAGATCTTGTGTAGATCCAAATTATGAGATCACAATCTTTTGTAGGATTTTGTTTAGATTTGCAGGGATTGTGTAGATTTTCTATAGATTTTCTATAGATTTATAAGTCTTGAGTAGATCTTCTAGAGATCTTAATATATTTAGTATATTATGTGCGGGTTTAGGCTTGTGGGTTTTGGGCTTGGGCCCAGGGCCCACAAGCCCATCCCATGTGCAAGTGGCCTGTAATTTTCTACGGAGCCCTTTTAAAATCGAAGTCACCGTAGCCAATAATATTTCAGGGTTAAAAATAATGTCAGTATTCGTCGTAGTCGCGTTCGCGCGTTGATAACAGTAATATTCGTGAAAAATTACATCGTTGCCGTCTTTAATCCATTTTTCGATCCGATTTCGACTGTAGTCACTGAAATTTAATTACGAAGCTAAAATATATCGTAAAAATTTAATATTTGTCGGCGTTGTCAGTATTCTGTTCGGTTTCAATCCGTTGTCGCTTACCATCCAGCAGATTTTTCCGTAAACCACCGTTCACGCCCCGTAAAGTTGGTTAGCCGTTTCAAGGCACTCCAAAGGCCTAATTAAGTTAATTTGCGCTGAAAACACTAGTTATTGTCACGTTAATCATCTGTTAATCACGTAATTAGGTGCCGTAAATCACCGGTTGTCACATTCTCCCCCTGTTACAGAAATTTCGTCCTCGAAATTTAGACTATGTTATCTCCTCAGAATTGTGTTGTTCGCAGGTAAGTCCGAATAATAACAAGGTGAATGACCGCGTAACCGAAACAAGACTTATTCGAATCATGTGAATTTAATGACATTTCTCAACAATAAGATACCAACGGTAAGAGCAATGTGTCTCAGTAATTGATGTCAAAGGAAACGAGACGAAATGATACAGTCACCAGTGCGACTAAGTTAACAAGGATCCAACAATGAACAGGAACTTCGACCAATCGAATTCCATATAAACGTTTATAACATGTGAATGAGTTCTAGAAGCAATAACATCCACTGGATGAACTTAGAATCAACAATCTCAAAAATAATAGTTTGCATGAAACGCTCGATCGTGATTAGCACAAGCTGCAAGTTACACCGACGCCACAAGGTGTCGCATTGAATGAAACAATTCAATAATAGGAGTGATCGAACAAGTATCACCTGTGTTTTGCATGAACCGCTCAATCATGGTTAGCCCAAGCTACAAGTTTGTACTGACACCACAAGGTGTCGTAGTGATTCAAATGATTCAATAATAGCGGTGATCAAACAAATTCACCGTGTTTGAAGTCAAATGAAAGCGCAATGAAGTAAATATGACTGCTTGTTCCAACAAACATCGAAAGATTTTCAATTGAAGATGGAACATCAAAGAAATAAAGTTTCGATCGAAGATAAAGAAGCAATGAAATTTTGCAAAACATTCGATCGATAATGAAAGAACCGTTAATAGGTACACCGGAATATAGAAATAAGTTTGTGTACCACTGTCTTAACACACGATTGTGTTAAGACTGTTGTAATGTGATAAATCAAAGCGGATTTAATCAAAATCAATAAATAGATAATTAAATCCAGGCGTAAGATATGTAAATGAGTTTAGCGCAAGGTTCAAATAAGTGAAAATACCACCACAAGGTGTCGAAGTCAATAATTTAATGGAGTCAAACACCAAACAAGTTTACCACAACTCGGAACAAATGAAGTGCTCGTTAAAAATCGACTTGAATATGATGCTCCCAATACATCATATGGTGTCTCAAACCGAATATGTGTAATGAACAAGTTCAAACAAACGAATTTGGTTTCGACGCAATTCGACAATAAATACACGTATCGACAAGAAAACTTTCGGCATGGTCACAACGAAAAACCATGTATGTAACTTGAAAAGAAATGATCGTGATACAATGACCCTTAAGAGGAGTAGAGATGTGAAAATCTACTCAGTAAATGTGAATTTCGAAATTTCAATAAAAGAAATTTGAGGACTTTACCTGGGGTTGCATGTGATGACCGGTTGTTAGTTGACATTACCATGGAATGTCGAACATAGCGTATTTGTCGTTAATAAGATAGGGGGATTATGAAGGCATGCGTCTTCACCTTAGCATGACTCGTATCGTTGCAGGATCGCATTCCAAGCCGCCGCTTCCTGATCGATAGTTCTCCTGCTGACAGGAATCTAGCGTCGTCGTTGAATTGCGCCCTCGTGTCTCCTCAAAGGCCTCGCCTTGATAGTCGTATGTGTCGTACTTCAACCTCCGTTGATGTATAGCTTAAGTTTCACGTATACCTGTGCACTAGCGTTGTGTGCCGCGTAGAATGTGATGTACCCCGAAATCCGTTGACGTAAAAAAAAATTGAGTTCCATGTATTCTCGTGCACTAGCGTTTTGTTATGCGTAGGCTGCCTGCTCGGGAAGTTAAAATATCATAGACAATATGGATAATAGTGTGTGCCCGAGTTAATATTCGCGGTTCCTACGTGATTACCTTTAATGAACTTCAACATAAGTTTCCGAATGTCTTAAATGCATGTTTCCTAAACTCTCAGAGTTGTGTGTACTGTATGTAATCGTTTCGTGTACCGTGTGTAAAACACAACTTTAGCGTATGTTTGAAAACAAAATTTTGACTGTTTGTTTTTCGGCAACGGTTGGAGACCATATTCGAGTACTGGGCATTCTGTATGCATTCAACGTCTTAATAGTCTAAGTCCCAGAGAAAAGTGAGGTTAGAGCCTAGGTATCACAACAGAAACCTAATTCGCTGTAACCTATAGCTCTGATACCAAGTTGTCACACCCCGAAATCATCAGAGCTGGCGTGACTGGACTGGTATCTTCATTGCACAGCGGAAGCAAAATAAGCTAAGTCTTTTAGTAAAATGAACGCCCACTAAGTACTCGAATCCCCAATGGTTCTCCTATTCCAACCGTGCCTTGTCTTAGAACTGTAACCTGAGAAAGAAACATGCGAAAAATCAACATAAAGTTGAGCGAGTTCATAGTTTGTTTGTAAAAGATTTGAAATAAATCTATTGAATAACCGGTTTGTGAAATAATATTGAGAAAACGAATTTAGAAGTCATTTTCTTGCCAAGTGATATGGAAACGTTGTATTTGTAACCATGTATTTGTAAAGTCTCGTATTTGTAATGTTCGTATACCCGTCAATGCCCACCCTGACTTTGACTTCCTGCCCGCATAATCCTATGCTTTTTGAATTTGTATAAAAGCATGACATTTAATTTGTATAAATCAAGTATTTCTGTGAGTATGTATAAACCTTTCATGTATGAATAAAAGTCCCTGGTATGTAGCATTAAGGAAAAAGAGATCACCAATGGGTTGCAAAGCCACTGGTATGTGTGAAAAAGTGCAGGGAAACTCAAACCTAGCAAATTTGTTACCGGGCTTCCGGCTGGAAGACACAGTCACCTCTATGGGCCGCCCCGGCCTCACGGGTGTGGGCTCGCTACACCCAAATAGATCTATCACACTTGTGTCCCTCGGTCCTATAATGAGGATTAATGGCCTCAAGTGTTGTGCCCACCCTTCACATGATCTAGTCTAGTAGTAAACCCTCCTTAGGCTAACCATACCAAAAAGTCTGTAAATGTCTGTAAATGTCTTTAAATGTCTGTAATAATTGTAACATGTATTTTACCCCAGCCTCTAAGGCTGAACCTCCCCAGCCTCTAAGGCTAACTTCCCTTAGTCATAAAAATCAATCACTTTTCGATAATACGCATTTGTTTTGTAAAAACCGGTATATTTAGTATAAAGTTCATTCGTAAACCGTTTGAGTTCCTTGAAATCCGTTCGTAACATGATTTAGAAATGTGAGTTTTCATTCATTCGAAAACTTCGTATGTTCTTGCAAAACGTGCTTTGTCTAAAATATGAAATCTTTGTTTATCGATAACCTTGTATGTTTCTGAAAAACGTGCATGTCTTTCCACCCCGAAAACAATTACAAAAATGTAAAACCGTAAAAGGTGGGGTTATGAACTCACCTGAATATTCCTGTGCAAAGCTAGCTATATACGACTTCGTGATGTCGTTTCCAAGATGAGACTCGCTAGCGTGCATTCTACAATATTCCTAACACGGAATATCTTATAAGTTTCTAAACAAAAACAGTAACTACGTGTTACCGAGCTCTACCGAATCGTTAACCGAACGATTCAACGGTAAGTAGTTAACTTATCGGAAATGATCAAGTTATACTTGTTAAGTTTTGTTTATTGTCGGAAATTAGTAAGTCTTGGAAAGACTTAGTTCTCGAGAGGTTTAAAATATATAAATATTTATATAAAAATATATAAATATATCGATAAAAGCGCGTTAGTCGTCTCGAGATGTCGTACGTGTATGTATCGAGTATTCGTATGAAAATAATATATAATAATTTGTATTATACATATCACGTCTTGTGTATGTTTGCCAAAAATATACGTATATGCCGTTTAGGCGTTTAAAATAAATATAAAAGTTATATTTATTTTATAAAACCATCAAGTTTTGTTATTTTGTAAAGCGGTTTGTCGAAATGTTATGAACATGCTTTGTAGGTTATGTAATGTCGTCGAAAGTAAATGTATATTTGTATTTGTTTTCATAGAAGATTGTTTGGATCCGATATTTTCGTTTTTTGATAAAACGTGTTTTAGCTTTACGTATTTTCTCGAAAAACGGGCAGAGTTTCCTCTGTTTTTAGACGACCCCGACAACGCAAGTTGTCGTTATTTTATCAAAATTCAATCAATGTTCAATAGTAAGTATAAATAACTTTTGTAAAAGCGACAAAAATGAAATCTAAATAATAATCCGTTAGGTTCAAGCTCGTTTCACGTGACATAAACTAAAACTATATAAAAACATAACTATTAAACCGCCGTTAACTTTTACCAAGTTTCTAATGTCGAAACGCCAAAAAGGGTTGACTGAGTTGACCGAGTCGACTCGCTGAGTTGACCGAGTCAATCGCAGCACTTCCGATTCTGACCCGTAATCTGAGACCCGAACCGAATTGTTGGCTTTGACTGAACCAAACCACGAATCGCGAGACCCAACCAAAGCTAACTGTGATACCCGAACCGAGACGTCACCCAAACCCAAAAGTTCTGAACTGAACCAAAAACATGTTGAATAATCAGCAAATCAACATCACTTTCAACACAACAAATCCATCTTCTTCAATAATCTTCAGCAGTAAACAAAAAGAATGAAAGAAAGGGAGAAGAAAAAAATAAATAAATAAACGGAGAGAGGGGGGGTTTACCGTCAAACTCGTCGGTGAACATAGCACCGCCGCCGTCGGCCACCTGTCGCCGGAGAAACAGACGACAACCACCTCCGTCGTACTGCTTATCTCTTTCACTCGGTTCCCCTCTCTTTCTTTCGCTTCTCTGATGTCACGCCGCTGTGCGTCGCCACGCGCCACCACGCGCCACCGGTTCTCTCTCTCTTCTGTTCCTTCTGTCTCTCTCTCTCTCTTGTTGTACCGTCTCCGCCTGACCGTCGCTCACCACCACTCGACGTTGGTGGTGGTGGTCCGTTGCTGAACGAAGTAACAGGGGGCCTGTTGTCGGAACTGAAACAGAGGAAGGAAGTAGGGGTGTCGGTTGGTGTGGTCGCCGGTTAACCGGTCGGACCCGTCACCGACCACCGGTAGTCATCGACGCCGCCACCCATAGTGGTGGCCGGCGGTTCTTCATCGAGGGGCATAGGGGCTCGAGTGAGGTGAAAGAGAGATGAAGATTGAGCACTAGTAGGTGTGTTAAGGGTTTCAAAGAAAATGGAAAATGAAGTTCTCTGTGATGTTATTTTGAGGGTTGAAGAAATGGAGGTTCTCATATGTGTGAGTATTCAGATTGTATGTATTGTGAAGAAAGTGAAGTGTTATATAGAAACCTTGTGGAGATCTTGTGTAGATCCAAGTTATGAGATCACAATCTTTTGTAGGATTTTGTTTAGATTTGCAGGGATTGTGTAGATTTTCTATAGATTTTGTATAGATTTAATATATTTAGTATATTATGTGCGGGTTTAGGCTTGTGGGTTTTGGGCTTGGGCCCAGGGCCCACAAGCCCATCCCATGTGCAAGTGGCCTGTAATTTTCTACGGAGCCCTTTTAAAATCGAAGTCACCGTAGCCAATAATATTTCAGGGTTAAAAATAATGTCGGTATGCGTCGTAGTCGCGTTCGCGCGTTGATAACAGTAATATTCGTGAAAAATTACATCGTTGCCGTCTTTAATCCATTTTTCGATCCGATTTCGACTGTAGTCACTGAAATTTAATTACGAAGCTAAAATATATCGTAAAAATTTAATATTTGTCGGCGTTGTCAGTATTCTGTTCGGTTTCAATCCGTTGTCGCTTACCATCCAGCAGATTTTTCCGTAAACCACCGTTCACGCCCCGTAAAGTTGGTTAGCCGTTTCAAGGCACTCCAAAGGCCTAATTAAGTTAATTTGCGCTGAAAACACTAGTTATTGTCACGTTAATCATCTGTTAATCACGTAATTAGGTGCCGTAAATCACCGGTTGTCACAATAGGTGTAGTTGTAACCTCCTGAGTATTGATCCATAAGAATCACTCAGCAGACCACAACCAAGTCTCGAGATCAGAAACAAAAATAAAAACGGAAACAGAGGCTGGACACAGCCACGTGTTCAATGGACACGGCCCCGTGTGCAGAATCTGTATCTGGGCGTTTTAATTAAAGTTACTGATTTCTATGAGCACGGGGCGTCTTCAATGAGCACGGCCCCGTGTTCAAGCTACTGTATCTGGGTGTTTTATGAAAAATATGCAGCACTGCCCCGTGTTCAGTGAGCACGACCCGTGTTCAACCTACTGTAAATGCAAAACTAAACTAAAATGCAGAAAAATGTGCGCGCGTTTTGAAAAGGTTTTGAAAAACTGATTAGGCCGTCGATTTTAAGCTTTCTTAAAATCCTTGTGTCCCCGGCAACGGCGCCAAAAACTTGATGCGGGTTGGTGTGTATATGGATTTAAGTATATTTTTAAGCCCTTTTTACACGTTAGTCAAGTTTTAAATTTATAAAACACGATATTTACTAACACCAAACACACATATGGGCAAGTGCACCCATCGTGAGCGTAGTATAGTCTTGGTAAGATACCGAGGTCGTCCAAGGACACAAGAGCTTTTAGTACCAGTTTATCCTCAACGTCTAATCAAATCAAAAAGTTAGAAAAAGGTTTTAAACTAGAAACATAAAAACTAACTAAAATGCTGAAAATAAAATAAAAGTAAAAACAGATAGACAAGATGAATCACTTGGCTCCGAGTCGTGTTTAGTGTAACCTTTGATTATTTCCGCACTTTTGCACTTTTTAAGAGATTATCTTAGTTATTGTAGTAGGCCCCTCTTTTGAAGGTGACGTTACCCTCAACCCAGTAGTTTGATTCAGCAAGGATACAATCCTAAAGGGTCGGATTATTGAAAGATAATTAATTAAGTTATTAATGCATATTATGGTAGGCCCCTCTTTTGAAGGTGACGTTACCCTCGGCTAAGTAGTCTGAGTCAGCAGGGATACAGTCCTAAGTAGCCGGGTTAAAGTATTAATAGTAGCTTACATATGAGGGGATCAAAGAGTTTGGACCCCCGCCATCCAATACCGGTAAGTATTGAAGGAGGTCCTACTAAATTTGACCCAGGTCCTTGCATGATCTATACACTGAATAAGGCAAGACTCTTACCAAACCGTTCCCTTAACTCCCGACCAGGTAGCCAACATACCTCCATATAGACCATGGAGATATGAATGGTGAAAATCTTTTATTTTATATAGACAGTAAAATAATGCCAAGACACCACGGAAAAACGATAAGAAAGAATCACCTTCAACATAAGAAACTAGTTATTAAAGTCATTAATACATAACCAAGTAAAAAGTGCGAAAAGATTAAAAATAAAAAGTATTACACTAGACACTTGTCTTCACCAAGTGATGTAAGAGACTTAGGCAAACATGGCCTTTGATTGTCAAGAACTCTTGCGATCAATCTTGGATCCTGAGATGACTCACACACTCTATGATGGACAATGGATGATGGTGGTGGATGATGGTGTTATGGTGGTGGTGGGTGGTGGGTGAAGTGTGAGAGATGTGGTGTGCCAAGGGATGGTTTGCAAATGAGCCAAGCACCCCTATTTATAGCCTGAATAGCAGCTCGGGCACGACCCCGTGTCCAACATCCTTCTCTTTCTTCATTAATTGCAGTTTGTCTGCATCAGTTGACCACGCCCGCGTGTCCACTGGGCACGCCCCCGTGTGCAGAAGCAAACTGTACTATCAAGATTTCCCAGATTCTGCGAATCTTAGAGTTGACCACGGGCCCGTGTCCACTGAGCACGGCCCCGTGGTGGGCGATAGAAGCTTCTACAACTTTGTCTTTTCTGCTGGCACTTGGGCACGCCCCCGTGTTCACTGAGCACGGGGCGTGTTCAGCCTTCTGTCTTCTTGATTTTGCTTGGGAAGATGCTGTCGGGGGGTCGGGCATGCCATGTTTGTCCCTTTTCTTGTATTTATGTTAGATTTAGCTGTCTTTTTGCTTCTTTTGTTAATTTGAGCTCATTTAATCCTGAAAATATAAAAGGAAGACAAAAGCACACTTTTTCCAACATTAGTACTAAAAAAGGGTTAGTTTTATGCCACAATTGATGTAATTTATATGTTGCATTTTGTGCACATCAAAACCCTTACGCGAAGTCTAAGATAGCAATGTGAGTTTATCCTCTTTTTGTTAACCTTTTTGTAATGTTTTACAAAACCTTAAATGTTTTACAATGTGATTAAGCGGTGATTGAATCTTTGTAGTTCTTCAATTACTGCCGGTATGTTGGGGTTTTGTATACAAAATTTACTACACTGTGAGTAGTAAGTCGGGGCGACAATACGTTACCATTGGACAACGAGTTAGCCAATGTGTAATATGAACCACAAGTCAGGATTGACAGTACTGAATGAGTAATTGTGTAGAAATAAACAATGTGATCGCTCTCAATACTGTTTTAATTAATAAAATGTTTCTTGATTAAACTGGGATTCACTCACCAGTATTTCCCACTGACAAATGTTTTTAAAACGCGTTTCAGGTAACACAATGTGACAGCCAATTAGTAAAAAGCCAGCTGGAGAGCACTGAAGGCTTGGGAAAAATGTGGCTATAAAAGTTACCTAAAAGACGATGTTTTAAATTTAATAAAATAGGGTTTATCCCTATAAACATATTGTAATAAGTAACTTGGGTTTTACCCATGTGATTATTTATATCAAATGAGGTAGTTTTACTCTGCTAAACATTTCCTATCTACGGTCCTGATGTAATTTCCGCTGCCAAATTAACCAACTGATACCACCGAAATTCTGAGTTCGCGTCCGCCCGTTCCCGGGACAGATAAGGGATCGGGGGTTGCGACATTTGGAGGCACACTGATGCTGTGTTAAACAAGCTTGAGCCATTTGAGTCTAAATTTGATAGTTGGTTGTTAAAAGCCATTAGGAAATGTCCTTCGAGGCTTCGTCCCTTTCGTGAACACCTTTTAGTGTTGATGGGTGTGAGCATCTTGTGGGACAAGCTAGATCGTGACCCTGTGCTCATGAGGGATGATGAGGGTATGATGTTTTGCCTTATGCTTTATAAAGAGTGATGATACCTCTTATGTTGTGTTTGGGGATGCTGAGGCTACCCCCGGCGAAGATGCTGTTGCCCGAGGTGCTGAACACAGGTTCGAGGGTTCAGGTTATGTGAACGTTCCAAATGTCAAAGGCTTTACTAGGTTTGGTGCTTCCAAAGCTTCTATTTGTTGTTTAAGCTGACGTATGTTAAAGGCTGCCGACCAACCATCGGCTTCTCAGCCAGTGGAACTGAGCGATGACATAGAGGCTTCGGACGACTTGGAAGTTGGGGTTGAGGGAAAAAAAGACAAGGAGCTGCCCTTGGTGATTGGTAAGGAGAGTAAAGCAATGGGTAAGAAGGTTATGAGCTTGAAGGGTTTCGGGAAGGGTGGTGAAGGTTCCACCAATGTTAATCTAGAAGAGGTTTATGTGCTGGATTGGAAGGTCACAGTTGGTGACAGCTTCAAGTCGTCATCCGTTTGTGAGGATGTTCTTACCCATTTTGCTCCTCCTACTGTTCGAGGTTCTTGCTCGTCTATGGACGATGAACTGATGATCTCGAAGATGATGATGGGTGCTTGCAACCTTGCTGCCTTGCTTCTAGAGGGTGTATCCCGATTTCGCAAAAGGATGCAAGAATATGAAGTCTTTTCGAAAAAGAGGGATGAGATGAAAGCATTAATGGTTGCTTTGAAATAAGCTGAGGATTATGTTGAGAAGGAGAAAAGTTGATGTTGAGGATTGATGAGCTTTCTTCCCAGCACAAGACTGAGATGGTTGAGTTGGAAAAATGCTTGAAGGCTGACAAGGTTCAAGTCTGGGTCGATAAGGCTGCCTTGTAGGTTCAGAAAAAGGCCTTCTCAGAGGAGAAGAAGGGTTAAAGGCTTCACTTGCCCAAACAACTGGTGATAATAAATGGCTCATTGAGCATGGTTCCAGCAAATGGTTACCTATCTTCTCCATTCGTCGGAGTTCAACAAAGTCTTGGGTGACGTGTACATCGAGCTTCTTACTCATGGGAGGCACCAAGGTTTGTTTACTGGTTACAAAGCTTTGTGAACCTGGGGAACCACAGAAAAAGTCTTCTCTTTTTCAACCCAAAGCCTTTGAAGTCTTCAAGGAAACTGTTTTGAAGATAGAGCGTATGATTTACCCTTATGTGGGTGAAGTCTCCAAGTGTTTTGGTAAACCTTTGCCTGTCTTGCAGGAGCTAAAACCCAAGGCCCTTAATGAGGCTGTTTGTAACGAAGTGTTGAAGTCTCTCTCGAATAAACATCCTTGCTTCGGAGATAGCGAGGAAACGTGTCCTGAAGGTGGTGAGGGTTCAAAGGGTTGAAGTCTTGAAGCCTCCGAGGCAGCGGGTGTGACAGGGGGGAAAAAGAGGAAGGCTAAAAAGACACAAGATGATGGAGGTTCGAAGAAGGATGATGCAGCAAAGTCTACCATCCCTGGCATTGCTAAGTGAAGAAGAAACCTTAATTCGTAGCTTTCTTAGCATGTCGAATAATGTTATGGGTTGTTTGTTTGAACATCTTTTTATTTTAAGGGAACCGTCTAGGTCCCTTGGTGGTTAAAGCTTGGAAGGCTTGTGGACAATGTTTTATGTTTGATGGCCAATATGGCCTTTGCTATCTTTAACTTATCTTGCTATGTTTTTTGTGTTGTTCTGTTTACTCCCTTGTGTTTTCATTGGTTTTGTATGTTGTCTTTGTTTTGGGCGGTGCATCTTATGTTACTTATACCTTAAAGGGTTCAGTGCTGCAGTCACTTAGCCTTAGGATATTTTTAACAAGAAGATACAACCTCTATCATATGTATGACATTCACTTAGAGTCTTTTTGGTTCGTAAGCCAATGTTGGGGCTTAAGGAACATTTGGTGTAGGATGTTCAAACCCGTCTATGAGACAAGATTTTTAAGATTTCTCTGAGTCTCATGGAGTTGTATTGATTTAGGAACTCACCCCTTATATAGGTCCATTCAACCCTTGAACCTATTGAGCGATGTGGCCTGGGAGCTCATCCCCTTACATGGCCCTTGCCATGGAGTTTCTTGCTAGGTTCTCAACCTGATTATAGGATAGAAAGACAAATTTTGATTCACCGTTCATTCATTTCAAAGTACTTTGATTACTAGGGGAATAGAACAACTTTCGGGAACTATTTATAACACGTTTTGGTTAAACATGGAACCTTTTAAGGTTTTTGCCATTCCAATGGCGGGGAAGCTTTTTGCCTTGCGGACCTGCCAGCTTGTATGACCCCCCTTTGTGGGCTTTAAGGATAGTGTATGGCCCTTCCTACTTAGGGCCAAGCTTTCCTTGGCTTTCTTTCTTGCAGGCCTCATTATTTTGAAGCATAAGGTCTCCAAGCTTGAAGCGTTCATGCTTCACCTGTGTATTGTAATACAATTCCATGTTTTTCTTGTACCTTGCTTTTTGTATGGCTGCTTGATCACGAGCCTATTCGAGGAGTTCCAAATTCAACATCGTCTCTTTCTTATTTGGCTCGAGGTCGATGTTAATTGTTCTTTATGTTGTTACTCTGATTTCAGCTAGGATTACAACCTTTGATCCAAACACTAGGCTGTAGGGTGTTTTCTTGTGGCTCGTTTTCTTGGTTGTTCGAATTTCCAATAGCACATTGGGAAGCTATTCGAGCCAGTTGTTTTCGTATCTTCCCAATCGATATTTAATCCCTTCAATAATGTTGTGGGTTGTCCTATCAACCTGGCCATTGGATTGTGGGTAAGCTATCGAGCTGAATACTTGAGTTATTTTGAACTCCTTACACCAGGAGCTAGAAGGCTTCTCGACAAACTACTTCCCATTATCCGTGACTAGTACCCCTGGGAGCCCAAAACGATAGATTATGTTTTCCTAAACGAAATCAATGACCTGTTTCCCTGAGATTTTTGCCAATGGTTTTACTTCTGGCCACTTGGTGAAGTAGCCCACGGCTACCAATAAGAACTTGACTCCTCTTTTGGCTGGTGGGAATGGTTCAACAATGTCCATTCCCCACTTGCGAAATGGCCAAGACGAGGAGGTGGGAACGGGGTCATGTTTGGGGCTTTTAGGTACCGGAGCATGTAACTGACAAGCATCACATTTTCGCAGTTGTTCGAAGGTATCTCGATGCATGGAAGGCCAAAAGTATCCGTGGTTCATCACCTTTGACACTACCGATCTTGGGCCACAATGAACCCCACATATCCCTTCGTGAACCTCTTTGATCAGATATTGGCTTTGTTTTGGGCCAACGCATCAAAGTAGTGGTGCAAGGTGTCCTTTTTGTAAAGGATATCTCCTTGTAATACGTGCTTCCTTGACTTGGTACAAACCCTTTCAGCCTTAGTCTGGTCATCAGGTAATTTACCATTTTTGAGGAACTTTTCAATAGGAGTCATCCAATTCGTGCCATACAATAGGCGATCGACATTTTCTACCATATAATGCCTCACACGGTGCCATTTGAATACTAGTGTGATAATTGTTATTGTTCGAGAATTCTACTAAAGGTAAATGCAAATCCCAACTACCACCAAAATCAATAACGCACGAGCGAAGCATGTCTTCAAGGGTGCGGATCGTACGCTCAGTGTAACGCCCTGCGTTTCGAAACTTTTATCTTTTGGCAAGTCTCGTCGTACTTCCTACCTCGTGACGCTTGTAATCTCGAGACAATCGATCATAATGAAAATGAAACTATTTGAATCTTAATCACGTTAAACTATGTGAAACTTTACACTATGTGATGCTTTTGTGATGTTTTATACATGAACGATATGAATCTTGACTCTTGTGAATCTTAACTCTTGTAAATCTAGACTCTTGTGATACTTTGAAACTTGACACTTAATACTTATTGAACGAGAAACTTGATACTTATTGAACGGGAAACTGGCTTAAACGCAGAGTTGAAACGTGGAAACTTTTGTGTTAATTACATAATAATACCATGTGTTATGGGTGATTTTCTGCTCATGTATCCTGACTAATATTCTGACTTTGTTTGTTTTATTGTGGCTAGGATACTGGATCAGGATATTGGTAACATCCCGATACAATATCCTGGTAGTAACTAATTAACCTAAGTGCAGATTAAATGGTGTAAGTCTCTAACGTTCAAATGGACTTCTTCTCCTCAAGACTCAGGCAAATCAGTTAGATTATGGACGTTGAAGCCGGAAGACGTGGACTACAACGTTCACAATGGGAATATTCCATATATCCCGGATTTATAGGCTAGTTAGTTAGTTTTTTTTACTATAAATAGATTGATCGGATCAGATAAGAACACACACAATCTCTCGTACACTCTTTCTCTCTAGCTGCAAACACTCACAATACACTTACACTTGTATCGAATTCACATTGTAACACTTAGTTGATCCGCATCATATCCTGCACTGTATCCTGACATTTGAAGCAATAAGAAGAACAAGGCAGCTGCGATTGTCAGCTCCCGAGGTTTTGTGCCGGCGATCTAGATTGATCAAGGGCTTTCCTCGTATATCCCGTGTCACCCTTTACATTTTTGCTCATTGTTTGATCATAGATACAGCACAATATCCTGAGCCGTATCCTGAAAACTGTTTTTACAAACAACTTAATTAGCATATTTTCAACACACTTTCTTAGCACACTACCTCACTTAACTAATTTGATCACTTAATTGCTTCGGTAATTTTTGACCAAAACAATTTGGCGCCCACCGTGGGGCAAGTGGTGTTATTTCTACTAAAAGCTTTTGCAAAATCATTACTTGGTTTTCTATTTTCAAAACTTTTTGCCACACTATTTTCAATGGCCTCGAGATCAAACATGAGCTCTCCCACCATGTCTGCTACCACCTCTGCAACAATTGGTTCGGTGCCTCCACCACCTCCTCCGAGAACCCAAGCCTCTTCAGTGCCTCAGGATGTTATCCCCGCTCGTAATATTCAGGGACCTGCTTCTGTTTTGGCCTCTAATGAAGAAATTATAAATTTGTTTGGTAGTGTACAGGAACAGATGAGGCAGCAACAGGAGACCAACTAGATGCTGATGAGAGAGATACAACTCTTGAAATCCAGCTCAAGCAGGCCCGCTGAGGATACTGTCACTCCCTTGCAACCCAGAGCTTTGAACTTCAGTTCTGCAGTTTATACTGAGGATAACAGGAGGAATATTGTGCCTAGCCATTCTTAGAATCATACTCCTGAGATACCCTCTTCCGTTAGGGTGTCAACTGTGAGAAGCTCAGGATATGCTTTAGGATATGGCCAGAATCCTCAGACTGGTAACGTATCTAATAATAATAATACTCTTGCTACTAATGGTGTTGGATCTTTGCAGGATACAGGTATAACATCAGCTGTTGGTGCATATGTCTGTCGACTTCGTCTTGTATCGAGACGTATGTCTAGATAGGATAGATTGGAGCTCAGTTTACGAGAAAATAGATATTGGGTGGTGAAAGACCATTTCGCACGAAATGGCTAGGCCATTTCGTACAAAATGAACCTTGACCATTTCGCACGAAATGGTTGATGTCTATTTCATGCGAAATGCCACAACTATATATATCTGAGCTTTCAAATCATTTGTAATAGTTTCGGATTCCAGAGCCGAAGTGCTGCTGACGTGTCATTTGATCTGTAACGCTTTCAAATCAATATACAAGACATTTAAAGAGTGAATCAAGCTGTAATCAAGTCTGTATCATTGAATTCCGCCTTTGATATGGATTAGAACTCTTCGGATAGACTCCTTTAGATCGAATCTCGATCCTACAAGTGGTATCAGAGCTCAGGAGGAAGAGTTCTTACCGAATTCAACTTGATTTCATCGAAATTCTGACTTCTACACCTTCTTTTTCAAAATTAACAATTTTTTACTGTTAAAATGGATTGAATTTCACATATAACGTGCGAAACACTGTTTTAAACAATCCTTGAAAGAATTAGATCTAAAATCGACCTAAAACCTGATCAATTTGACAAAAAACCGACCGATTGGATGACATCAGCATGATTTCGCACGAAATGGATTTCCATTTCGCTTGAAATAGCTCATTTCGCACCAAATTGCCATTCCGTTTGAAAACACCATCATTTCGTACGAATTGGACATATTGAACCTCGTTCCGCATGGATTGGACTTTGTACATCATTTCGCACGAAATCAAACCCCATTTCGCACTAAAGTGTTCATTCCGTTTGAAAGGTGCCATTTCGCTTGAAGAGGCCATCTTGCACCAAATTCATTTCGTTTGAAATCTCATTTCGGTTGAATTGTCATTTCGCGTGAATTTTGTGAATTTGTGAAATTTCAAAACTGAAACATGGAAGAAGAATTTTACAATGCATTTGCTACTCCGGTTACTCCAGCTACAGTTGCTGAAACTGTTTATAGTGAGAATGAGACAGGGACTTATCAAAAACCGCCAAAGCTTATGTACATTGAAGATTTTAAAGGTTGGCAAAATCATTTTGAAAACTGGGTGCAAGCCTATAAGTTTGATGCGTGGTGCTCGTTAGATGTAGATTACGTTAAACCGAAAGATGAACGTGGGAATGAAAAAGCTTTCAGTGACTATTCAGATGGTGAAAAATTAAAATACACTAGTGAGAAAATGATGATTAGCATTCTCCAACAAGCAGTAAAAGAAGACATCTTCGTTTTGCTTTAACATGAGGACACTGCTAGATCAATTTGGTTGGCATTGATTCAAAAGTTTAAGGGAAGTGCTGATATGATAAAAAATAAACGTGCTTTGCTAAAGAAATCATTTGATATGTTTGTAGCATTTAAAGAGTGAATCAAGCTATAATCAAGTCTGTATCATTGAATTCCGCCTTTGATATGGATTAGAACTCTTCTGATAGCCTTTGAAAGTGAATCAACAAAAACTATTATCGATAGATATTGTCATCTTGTCCAGGAAATGAGAAGGTTGGATATCAAGAAAGAAGATGATGAATGGGTTGATAAGCTAGCTGATGCACTACCACAGCATAAATGGGGAACATATTTGTTGATCTTAAAACATATGAGAAAATCTGAAAGTATGAATTTGGCTAAGTTCATTCAGAAGATTGAAGAACATGAATTGGATGTTCAGAAAACTGCTATCATGAATAATCCAAATGCTCAACAGGATGTTAGTCTATACTACAGAGGAACCAAATTTGAGACTACTCCGAGTCCGAAGATTAAAACTGCTTTCAGTGCCGATGGTTCTTCTGGAACAAATGTTAGTACTACAACTCAGAGTGGTGGTTATTCGTCATCGTATTCAAGTTTTGATCTGAATTTCACAACACCAAGTCCTCAATGACAGAATTCAACAAATCTGCAATGCAATGTTACATTGAATATTCAAAATGGTCTCCAGAAATGGCTAAGCAATACATGGCATCGCTTGTTACTATGCTAGAATCTTATGAAAGTTTAGTTGCTGGAAGAATCGGCAATCCAATGCTTACCAAAGAAGATTATGACCAGATTGATGCTGAAGAACTTGAGTTGATGGATATCAAGTGGTGTTTAGCCAGTGCTGTAAGAAGAGCAGAAAAATTCACACAAATCACGGGAAGAGATGATTTTCCTGATGTTGCTGCATCTCCGTTAGGGTTTAATAAGTCAAAGGTTACTTGTTTTCGTTGCAGAGAAAAGGGACATTTTAAAAGAGAATGTAAAAATAAAGAAGCAACTGGAAGACAAGATCCATTTGGAAACAACGATTATCATCGAAAATCAATTTATCATCAGATTGCTCAACAACCGTCATCATCCTGTGCCAATGAAGATGGACAGAAGAAAGCTTGTCTGGTAGATCAAGATGATGAAAGACTACCAGAGGGATTTAGTTGGGATAAATACATTCCAGAAAAAGAATACTTAAAGAATAAAGCTTTTGTTGCTCAAATCTTGGAAAAAGAGTCACTCAAATCTAAGCCGAGAAGAATACCGATTTTTACGGAATTAGGAAGTGATGCAGACACCGATGACGAAGAAGAGTATATCAATAAAGCTAGAAAAGGTCTGGATACTTATAGTTTTAATTTGTTTTTTGCAGATAAGATCGAGATGTTGAATGAAAAGAAGGCTGCTAGAATGAAGAGAGAGTTGGAAGCAAGAAGAATTGCTGAAGAAAAAGCAAAACTGGAAGCTGAAAAAGCAAAAGTTCAAGAAGATTCGACAGGAAAGGTCGAAGATGAAGAATGTGAAATAAAAATAGAATTTGATGAAGAACCAATAAATGAAAAAGTGATTGAGAAGGTTGTGGAGAAAATAGTTGAAAAAATCGTTGAAGTTGAAAAAATTGTCGAAGTTGAAAAGGTTGTTGAAGTCACGAAACCTTTTCTGAAATGTTTGGAACCTTGCAAACATTGTGAAGAGAAAGACAAGAAGTATAGTGAGCTAGAAGAGTTGAAAGAAAAACTGCTGTTTGATGTGAAGTATGTAAAAGAATCATATGATGCGCTGAACAGAACAGTTGATAGTCTGAACAAGACAAACTTAGAAGTAGATGCTGCTATGACGATGATGAGTTCAACATTAATGACTAAGCAAAGGGTCATCAATGAATATATTGAAGACTGTGCAAAGCTGAAGCAGGATTTGGAACTCGAAAAGATTGAAAATGAAAGAATTAAACGATTGCTGCTGAGTTATACAACTTGTGATTATTTGATTGACAGAGTTTATCCTACTGTTGCAGGTCTTGAAGCTTTTCAAGATAAAAAGACGGAAGAGGATACTGGTAAGAAACAAAGTGTCAAGTATAACAAGTGTCCGCCTCCGATATGGGAAAGCTATTCTCCCAGAAAACCAAATGAGGAGCGATTAAAAAAGGCAGTTAACATAAAGTTAAAGTCTGAAACCATTGATGAGTTACCAGACAACATTGATGTCACATTCACAGCGTCTGACACTGATCATGAGTTTGTGTTATTAAAGAAAGTGGTCGATCAGGTGTTGGATATGGATGAAGAGTCAAAGTTGGAGTCTAAATCTGAAAGTTCGAGTTCATCAGACAAGAGTCCGAGTTCACCGGTCAAAAGGGTTTACAATAAAGAATTTCTGTTGTCAAAATCTAATTTGAATGATGAACCAATCAAAGTGGCATATACTTTGAATGATTCGGACAAATTATTTTCTGATGAAGAATTTCCAATAAGAAGTGTTAAAAATGAAAAGATCAAACAGGTTTTCAAATTAACAGAAATTAATATTTCAGAAATAAAAGATGTAAATCTTGCTGAAAAAACTAAAAAATACATTTCAAGAGTTCAACAGAGATTGAACAAGAAAAAAGGTTACAGTTCTGGTTCAGGTTTTCAAAAGAAACCAAACCATAACAGTAATTTCAAAAAGAAAGGATTAGATTTTATTCCCCCAGAAAATTATAAAAATCAGAAAACTTATAAACCAAATACTAAATTTGTTTCAGGAACAAGCTCAGAAGAAGAAAAGGAGAAATTATTCAGGAAACAGTCAAATCAAGAATTTTTTGCAGAAAAGAAAAGGAATGTTTCGAAGAAATCTGCACCAAGAATTGACAGAAGAACCTGTTTCAAATGTCAAGAAGTGGGACACATTGCTTGGAATTGTCCCAAGTCCATTTACACAAAACAGGGAGTTACTTCTAACTCAGATTTGAAAAGGAAATATGTTGATGAAAAGAAACAACAAACAGAAAGTTTTAAAGGGTTCAAAAATTCGACTTTCGAAGTTGGTGAAAGTTCGAAACGTTTTTATAAAAGAAAAGCCGATCTGAACAAACAAAAATGGGTTGTTAAATCTGAAACTATTTCTGACAATGAATCTGACTCGTCAAAGTCAGAGGAGTCATTTGCTGTAAAAAATGATGAGAATTCCGTTCTAGAAATGAACGAGGAAAACTTTCCGCCATTGTCAAAAGAAAACTTGAAGTCAAAAGGTAACTTTGAGATTTCAGATCAATTCTTTGCTGGTCAGGAAGAATTTGATGCTGAAAAAGTTTTCAATGGGAAAGTGAAACATATTTTTGGGAAGATGGTTAACGGAAAGGTAAAGGGTGTGAAAGAATTTTATAAATAAAAAAGATGGTGGGATAGAGAAGATGATTCACAATCACCTAAGGCTGGTCAGGCTTGGGTGACAGCATTTTCTACTTAAAAACCTGACTTGCCGGAGCTCCCAAGTTGGTAATCGTGGAGCAGGAATCGGCATCATTCTTGTAAAATGTGTTTGTGAAAAATTACAAGTGTTAAATTTTTTCAAGTGGTTAACAAAGTGGGTTTTCAACTACAAATGGTTAGTCAAGGTCATTAAGTTGAACTTGATTTAACTTTCATACAAAGTGATTGAAAAACAAAGTGATGATCACAACCCCTAGCCTACAAGTGGTAAAATCAACAAAATTAATTTTCCGGAAAAACCATTTGATTAAAACAAACTTAAGTGTTTTGAAATCACAATGGGAAAATAGTTTGTTTTCAGGGGGAGTTCTGATTGTTTATGCCAAGAGGATGGCGAATTGAAGCAATTCACACCAGTTTGTCACTTTATTTGTACAGCTTGTTTTTCAAAATTTTCTTTTAAATGGTTTTGAATTTTAGGGGGTGTAAGAATTTCAGAAAATCCAAAAACATTAGAAAATTTGAAAAAGCCAAAAACATGAGAAAATGAAAATGAGTTTTGTTGTGAAAAAGAGGAAATGATAGTACATCAGTGGACTATTTCAGCACGCTAAAGAAATGGAAAGTTAAAATGTGATAAACGGTCTAACTAAAGATGTGACGATAGGCTCAGCTAGACTAGTAGATTTGCGATAACGATACAAACTTAAATGAAAAGGCCTAGTTCTAGTGGGAAACGTGGTTGAAAGCATAGTACTTAGTTTTATCCTTCGTGACTGTGTACGTACTCAGTAATTGCTGAATGCTAAAAGAGCATAAAAACCAATCAGTTTGTAAACTTTCACAACTTGCTGAAAAAGTCACTGTGATTGTGCATTTCTTTTTGGAAAGATTTTAACTTGTTTGATTTCTTTATTTGTTTAAGAATTGGACATCCTCTGCGTATACGTGAGTATCGAACTGGATGTTAGTGCCTAAACGTTCTGCTTTATTTTTCTTGGTGTTTGGTTTAAATCTTGGATCACCTCTGCGTATATGTGAATATCGAACTGGTGGTTAAGATCTAAACATATTCATCTTGTTTTTATTTCTTATTTTGTTTAAACATTGGACTTTCTCTGCGTATCGAAAGATCGACCTGATTGTTAATGTTTAAACATTCTGCGTTGTTTTCGCACATATCACAGTTGATAAAAGTTTAAAGGCATTACTTGAGTCAGTGTATTGCATAATGAGGGGATATGCTGAGATCGTGGGGTCCATAAGAATTCAGTGCAAAATTAATATACCTTAACGTATCGGTAAGCTTTTCAAAAGTTTTTAGATTGAGTTTAAGAGGACAACAATATCGTCAATCTATGTGAATCGTTTAGAACTTAAAGTGTTTAAAGCTCAACGGTGCTAGTGATTTGTCTCAAAAACTGATATGATCCTCTTACACAAACTCACAAAAATATTGTTTGTAAATATTTCTTTGCTGCATTTCATTTAAAACAAAATTCAAAAAGATTTTTAGTGTGTTTTAGCATAAATTTTTTGAAAAAGTAAAAAAAAGATTTTCGACAACTGATGTTGGAAAGCTGATTTTCAAAATTCCAAGTGCTAAACATGATGAACAATAAGGGTTGGGAGAGTTTGTTTTTTTTCTAAATGAAAAGTTGTTATAATTAAATCTACCCAAAAGTAAGTTTGAACATGATATAATTTGATGAGTATTGAACAATATCTTCAAATGGTTTATAAATTTGTCAAATTTTTAAATTTGTGAAATTTATTGTGAGGTAGAGAATTGTGCAGGTTACAAGAGAGCCAGGATACGGTCCTGAGACTGTGAACGCTGTAAAACAAGATCCCCGTGTGTAAGCCTGAGCAGAGTTTAAAGCCAGGTTTTGATTCCAGAACAAGAGCTAGGTCAGATTGCGATCCCAGAACAACGTAAGGGGGAGTCTGCTAGCAAAAGGGGAGTCTGAAGATAAAAGTTGATGAAAAGTCTAGAGCCAAGTTTAATACTGAGGTTTTCGCAAGCTACTGATGCTGAAGATCTTAAAGAATCAAGAGATCTGATCAAGAGAATTAGAAAGCTCAAGAGCCAGGTTGCGATTCTGGAATTGAAGATTAGATCAGTATCTAAGGGGGAGGTTAGTTGATGATAGAAGAAGAGAAAAGATTGAAGGAAGCTTACACTGTCAGATACTTTGGAGAGAGAACGAAGACTGATCAAGACTGAAGTTTTGTTCTGAAGACTCGTCGACATCCAAGGGGGAGTCTGTTGGTGCATATGTCTGTCGACTTCGTCTTGTATCGAGTCGTATGTCTAGATAGGAAAGATTGGAGCTCAGTTTACGAGAAAATAGATATTGGGTGGTGAAAGACCATTTCGCACGAAATGGCTAGGCCATTTCGTACGAAATGAACCTTGACCATTTCGCACGAAATGGTTGATGTCTATTTCGTGCGAAATGCCACACCTATATATATCTGAGCTTTCAAATCATTTGTAATAGTTCCAGATTCCAGAGCCGAAGTGCTGCTGACGTGTCATTTGATCTGTAACGCTTTCAAATCAATATACAAGACATTTAAAGAGTGAATCAAGCTGTAATCAAGTCTGTATCATTGAATTCCGCCTTTGATATGGATTAGAACTCTTCTGATAGACTCGTTTAGATCGAATCTCGATCCTACATCAGCATTTTCTAGGGAGCTTCAGAAATTAAAGGACATGATATCCAGTGTACCTGGAGTGGTCCAGCCAATTCCAGAAGTATCCCAAGATAGCCACAGGATATCCCGGTTTGCCTATCCTATTTGTGATGTTGAAATTCCAAAAAGATTACAGACCCCCAACATGAATCTCTATGACGGAACTATGGATCCTGAGGAGCATATTGCCCAGTATAGGGAAAGGATGGAAATCAACCCTATCCCTCCGGATCTCAAGGAAGCATGCCTATGCAAGGGTTTTGGTTCTACCTTAATAGGATCAGCCTTAGAATGGGTCTTAAACGTTCCTCCTCACTCAATTACATCATTTGCTCATTTAGTGAATTTATTTAATAGTCAATTTTCTTGCAGTCGAAGTTTTGAGAAACTAACCATTGATCTTTATAGGATAACCCAAGGACCTCAGGAATCCTTGAGGGATTATGTGAACAAGTTTAGTCGGGAATCCTTAGATATCCCACATCTTGATGTTGCAACAGCTGTACAGGCTTTCAAAATGGGGTTGCAAAAAGATTCTCAATTTTACCAGGATCTTGTAATGAATCCCTGCAGGAATCTGGATGAAGCTCGAAACAGGGCTTTAAAATATATTCGGCTGGAGGATGACAAAAAGATGCAAGAGAGGATGAATTCATACACAACCTATGAGTCAAGCAACAGGAAATCAGAATCCTCGTATAAACCATATCGCTCTAAGCTATATGGCAGAAATGACAGCAAAAAAATCAATGTTGTTGAAGATGAGGATCCTGAGGAGTATCCTGAGTTGTCTGAATATTGTTTTTCTGTTAATATACTTGAACTGATGTATGCTATGCAGGGTTTAGGAGACAAAGCAAGATGGCCCCGAAAGAATCAACAAAAAGCTGATTGGAAGGATAAGTCCAAATGGTGTGCCTTCCATGAGGATTTCGGACATGTTACTGAGGATTGCAATGCTCTAAGGAAAGAAATAAGCTATCTCTTGAGCAAGGGATATCTGAAGGATCTCATGGGAAGAAAGAAGAATAAGGGTCAGGATACTGAGAAGGATCCTGAAAGAGCAGCATCACCTCCTGCGGATGCCAAGATAATTAATTTCATTTCAGGAGGATCTGACATTTGCGGGACATCATATTCTGCGACGAAAAGACACGCGAAGGAAGCCAAGGCAGAGAGGGGAGATAAGCCAACCAAGATGTCAACCCTCACAACTGATAAAGTGATCACGTTCGATAACGATGACAGGGATACTGTCTAGGATCCTCATCATGATGCTTTGGTAATAATGTTATATGTTGCTAACCATTTTGTGTGCAGGATACTGGTGGATAATGGCAGCTCCGTCAACATAATTCAGCTAGAAACGTTGAAGAGGATGAATGTAGCACCGATGGATATTACTTCGAAGTCCACTGTGCTTGTTGGTTTCAGTGGAGAAGCCAGGAATACCATAGGGGAGATAAAGTTGCCCGTGTATGTTGAAGGGGTCAACTCAATGCAGCGCTTTTGTGTCATGGACTACTTATCCTGCTATAATATTATATTAGGTAGGCCTTGGATCCATGATATGAAAGCTGTGCCATCAACCTATCATCAATGCATCAAGATCCCTACCCCTTGGGGAGTGGTCAAGGTGGAAAGTGATCAGCAGGAAGCAAAGGAGTGTTATTCTTCTTCGATGAAATCCTCGACAAAGCCTATTGCAGCATAGCAATTAAAGATGCGAGGCCAGGATATCATGGAGGCTTCGGAACAGGATGTAAAGAAAATTATCCTGGATCAGGATAATCCAGATATCTCGGTGCTCGTGGGAACCAATATCCCTCAGGATACTGAAAACCAATTGACTAACTTTTTGAAATGCAGGATGTCAACATTCGCGTGGAAACACGAGGATATGACAGGTATTTCCAAGGATATTATAACTCACAAGCTCGGAATTGATAGGTCTTTCAAGCCTGTCTAACATAAACGAAGGACATTTGCTCCAGAGCGGAACACAATCATCCAAGAGGAAGTTGAAAGATTATTAAAGAGCAAGATGATTAGGGAAGTGAAATTTCCCAAATGGCTGGCAAATGTAGTTGTGGTGCAAAAGAAAAACGGGAAATGGAGATTCTGTGTAGATTACACAGACTTGAACAAAGCTTGTCCCAAAGACCCATTTCCTCTACCTCATATTGATTCAATGGTGGATGCTACTGCTGGCCACGAGATGTTAACCTTCATGGATGCCTCCTCAGGATTCCAACAGATCCAAATGGGACCCTCGGATCAGGAGGATACTGCTTTCATGACACCAACAGGTATTTATTGTTATACTACTATGCCTTTTGGTTTAAAAAATGCAGGTGCAACATACCAAAGATTGGTGAACATGATGTTTAAAGATAAGCTGGGGGACACCATGGAGGTGTACATCGATGACGTGGTAGTAAAATCTAAAAAGGCTGAGGATCACCTCCAGGATATTAAGGGAGCATTAGATATCCTAGACCAATACAACATGAAACTAAATCCTGCCAAATGCCATTTTGGAGTGGGAGCAGGAAAGTTTCTAGGATACATGGTGACGAAAAGGGGGATAGAAGCAAGCCCGGAGCAGATTAAAGCTATCTTGGATATCAAGTCACCTTCAAATATGAAAGATGTTCAAACATTAACAGGGCGAGTAGCAGCATTAAACAGATTTATCTCAAGATCCTCGGAAAAATGCAAGGATTTTTATGATATCCTGAAGAAGAATAAGAAATTCGAATGGGGAGAGAAGCATGAAGCAGCCTTGCAGGATTTGAAGCAGTATCTTTCAACCGCACCTCTATTGATGAAGCCTGAGGATGGTGAACCATTATCCCTGTATCTTGCAGTATCCGGGAATGCAGTAAGTGCTGTCCTTGTAAAGGATCATGAAGGTCAGCAGTATCCTGTCTATTATGTTAGTAAAAGTTTATTAGATTCTGAAACTAGATATTCTCATTTAGAAAAATTGATATTAGCCCTAGTTATGGCGTCAACCAAACTTAGACATTATTTTGAGACACATAGGATTCATGTTAAAACTAACTATCCTGTTAAAAATGTGCTTAGGAAACCCGAGATGTCGAGTAGGATAGCTAAATGGTCAGTGAAATTAAGGGCCTATGATCTAATATATGAACCTAGAAATGCCGTAAAGTCTCAGGCTTTAGCTGACTTTGTGGCTGATTTCAGTAGTGATATTCAAAACGAAGTAGACTTAGAAGTACAACAGCTAGGAGAAAACTTAGAATCCTGGACATTATATACTGATGGTGCATCTAATGTAAGAGGTGTAGGTTTGGGTATACTACTAAAATCGCCACAGGGGGACATATTACCCCAGGCTATTAGGTGTGAGTTTCCTGCCACTAGTAATGAAGCAGAATATGAAGCTTTAATTGCGGGATTAGAATTGGCTAAGAGCATGAATATCAAGGGTTTACAAGTATTTGTTGATTCCTTGTTAATTACTAATCATTTTAATGGGACCTATGCAGTTAAAGGTGAGAAGTTGATCGAGTATCTCGAAATTCTCAAAAAATTAGTAGGATATTTCGATATTTTTACACTTGAACAGGTACCAAGAGAGGATAATGCTGAAGCTGATGCCTTGGCAAATCTAGGATCATCAGTCAAGATACCGGAGGGAACCCAAATACCAATATTACATATCCTGTATCCTGCGACGGATCCTCTTAAATCTCAGGATAAGGAAGTAGTAAGTATTCAGGATCCTGATGATGAGTATCCCGAGGAGGATCCTAAGTCCTGGATGGCTCCAATCATGAGATATCTCAAGGAAGGACACATCCCAAAGGATGAAAATCCTAAGGCCTTTAGAATGAAGGTATCACGATTCACTATTATAAATAATGTTTTGTATAAGAAATCTCTTGTAGGACCATATCTGAGGTGATTGGAGGATCCCGAAACCAAAGAAGTGCTTCAGGATATACACGAAGGGGATTGTGGTAACCATACTTGGGGCAGATCGTTATTCTCGAAGGTATTAAGAACATGATACTATTGGCCGACGATGAGGAAAGATGCTGCAGAATATGCTCGAATATGTGATGCATGTCAAAGACACAGTAATATATTACAACAACCTGCTGAGCCACTTTACCCTATCGCTTCCCCTTGGCCATTCATGAAGTGGGGAACGAATATAGTAGGAAAATTGCCAAAGGCTCTAGGAGGAAAAGTCTTCATGCTGGCAATGACTGATTATTTCTCTAAGTGGGTTGAAGCTGAAGCATTTGTTCAAGTTAGAGACCAAGAAGTAGTATCCTTCATTAAAAGGAATATCCTGTAACACCCCGTGTTTCGAAAGTCAAAGTCAAAGTCAAAGTCAAGATTGAAGTCAAAGGGAGACAAGATTACTAATTACGATCTGTCACTCCTTGCTCAATTCCTGTTTTGACTTCTTTGACTTGTAGTTAGTGTATTTTATGCTTTACGTTAGTTGTATTATGGGGAGTACTTATTAATAATAGAGGTTTATTCGATGTTTATCGCATGTTTTATCGCTTTATCGCTATCGCAATCGCACTCGCAACTCGAATTACGCGTTCTGGATATTGTTCTATGTATGTGTGTGCCTTATGTGTTACTTGTGCATGTTTAATTATGTTTATGTATGGTGATTAATTGAAACACAATCGAAACTCAATCGCAACCGAATCGTAAACGCTAAACGAATATGAAATAAGGATGATTGTATGTTGATATAGTAGTTGGGATTAAAAGTAATTTGACTAGGAAACTCTATCGCATCACAACGCTCGCAATCGCAATCGAAACAGCAAAACTCATCGCGCCGTGCCCTCCAATCGAGTGGCCAGCCGATCGAGCTGCCACCCGATCGGGCTGCCACCCGATCGAGGTGCCACTCGATCGAGCAGTCACCCGATCGGGTTACCACCCGTTCGACCAGCCTCTCCTCCCCCTTTCTTTTTATGGAAAGCCTATAAATACCCCTGTCAACATCACAAACTTACCTTTTCTGCACCTCTCGTCCGACCAACATTTCTTGCCCACTTTTCTTCAGATTTCTCGCGATTCTTGTAAGTTTTTCATCTAAATCTTGTACTTTCTTAATCTACACGCACTCCTACACCTTTCTATCTTTTGAATCTTAACTTTTAACCGTGAAATCACTAGATTTGAGGTGTTCTAGGATGATGTCATCATGGTGTTCTTATGAACTTCATGTTTTGGCTTCAATCCACCAAGAACAACTTAGATCTGAATGATTTCCACACAAATAAACAAAGATCTTGCATAGATCTGAACATATTCATGGTGAAAAAGGATTGAAAGATGGTTTCTAACTTTCTTTCAACTCTTTTACACTCAATGCACTCAAACCGATAGGATCGGACCTTGTTCTAACCTTCTACTCCTTCTTGGTGATGTGTTAGTTCAAGATCTGAGTTCTACCAACGAGATAACCGATTTCGGGTTAAGCAAGAACAACCGTCTTGAACCAGTTAACTGGTTGAACTTGGGTGATTCCTGTTCAATCGGGTCACTTTTGTCAAGATGGGGTTCTGTTGATTAGCACGTTGTCACACCGTCTCGATAAAACTACAAACCATCGAAAACAACCAAGTGTAAGACGATCAGGCTGACCAGGACGGAGTGCCAGTCCGATCGGATTGTCACCCGATCGGGTTGCCACCCGATCGGCTTGCACCTTGGCCCCACACTTGACTTTTATCACAAACTTCAAGAGTTTTGAACACCGAACGGATTGCTGTCTGATCGGGTTGCCACCCGATCGACCGACCATCCGACCCTGTGATGTTTTGAACTCAACATTTAAAGAATTTACAAACATGTGCAGTACCGGCGGATTGCCACCCGATCGGACTACAATCCGATCGAGTGACAAACTGCTGTGAATTTGTTCTCACTAAGGTATCCAACCAAATGGATTGTCATCCGATCGACCGACCTAAAAGGTAGAGATACTTCTAAGTTTTCAAAATGCTACAACGAAAACTTCAAAAGACAAGCCATCATACACAAACACATCTTTCCCAAACGAAGTAACAATCCACTCGAAAGGTCACCCGATCGGATGACCATCCGAGCGGATTGTCACCCGATAGACCAGCTACCCGATCGGATTGCCATCCAATCAGATTGCTGTTCGACCCACTGACACTTCATTCCGTTTTACGCGCCGCTTATCATTATGCTATCGTTCTGATTAGGCTAATTTCCGCTCTAAGCGCTCCCTTCAATCCACCAATCGCTGTGAGTATACTAGAACCCTTTTTGCTTTACGCACTTTTGGGTGTTACATACGTTACTTATATTAAATCACATCGAACACACTACGCAATACTTTAATGCTAACCGTTATCGCATGTTATACGTGACTTAATGAATGCTTGTTTGTTATGTTTACACATGGAATGTTGTCTACCTGCCTTAGCAACGATAGTACTATTTGTTTGGACTCAGCACCTGTTTACTCAGGGGTTGTTAAGGACAATTTGTGACATGGCTCACAGTGGTGAGTGTGTATTACGAACTGCCTTGGGCAGTCAACCCGCAGTCATTGGTATCGATAGTTCATGTCAATAACTAACATGCCTCATTTTACACTGTGTACGTGCTGGTTATGCGTAACGATTTCGAACTCTATTATATATATTAAACTTGTATGCTCACCTTTACACTATGTGTATTGACTTTTACTTTAACGTATGTGACATGTGCTTAGGATGCTTATATGCTTAGCTTGCTGTGAAATCGAGGCTAGGAAAGCTCTAGAAACAAATAAACAATTGTCTGTATTTGAAATCTGAGTTGTCGGAACAGAACAATTTAACTATATCTTGTCTGTAATAATTATGTTATCTTTTATGACATGGTATGGGACATGTTGCTTTAAATAATTGGTAATTATAGTTGTTATGGAAACTTCTGGACAATCTGTTTCGCTCAGTGCCACGCCCCAATGTTTCCGCCATCGGTTGGGGTGTGACATATCCTGACTAGGTTTGGAGTACCAGCTGAGATAATTTGTGACAATGGTTCTCAGTTTATAAGTAAGAGGACTACTGACTTTTGCAAGAGTTGGGGAATTAAAATGATCACATCTACACCGGTACATCCTTAAGCAAATGGACAAGCAGAATCCTCAAACAAGATAATCGTCAACAATTTGAAGAAAAGACTTGGAGCTAAGAAGGGAAGATGGCCAAAAGAATTACCCTTTGTTTTATGGGCTGATAGAACGACAGTAAAAAGTGGAACTGGCCAAACCCCATTTTCCTTAGTATTTGGAGCAGAAGCGGTGATCCCAACAAAAATGGTGATACCTACGGCGAGATCCAATCTCCGGGATCCTGAGCAGAATCCTGAAGCCCTATACCAGGAATTGGATACTATTGATGAGACAAGAGATGCGGCAAAGCTAAGGATGGCAGCATATCAACAGAGGATATCCAGAGCATATAACAAAAATATAAGGACTAGAAGGTTTCAGGTTGGAGATTGGGTATTAAGAAAGGCTTTTCAGAATACTACTAATCCTGCCGATGGAAAGTTGGCTCCGAAGTGGGAAGGACCCTATGAGATTGAATCAGAATCAGGGAAAGGAGCATACCGACTCAAGAATATGGAGGGGGATATGCTACCAAGATCATGGAATGCTATACACCTAAAGTTCTATTTCAAGTGAGTTTAGAATTTAATTTCTAACTCAGGATGGTATGAATTCTATCTCTTTTGATATATTTGATATTGTTTATTCTGTTGAACCCAATACTGACTTAAGCATCGGAGGGGTGTTAGCCAGGCTAACACCCACCTTAGTTTAAGGTTATTTTGCAGTATATGCTTCGGGATATAGCTCCAGGATACACACTCAGGATACTTCGAAAGATTAGAGGATTGGCCCCTCTCTCACGTTTAAGGGATCCTGATCCCTTCACAGGTTTAAAGGTATTCACCTTTCTCTCGAATTGGGTTTAAACACCCCGCCTGGAGCGCAAGTCATCCAGGGATAGTTCAAGATAGCGGGACCAGTCCATGTAAAAGTGGCTGACAATTTCGTTATTGTTGGCTATATCCTGGATCCTAAAGGTATATGAGGATTGATCACCCTCTCTCGCGAAAGGGTATTTTCATACTCTCTAAGGTTTAAAGGTTTTCACCTTTCTAAATCCTGGAATTTATACACTCCTACCTGTAGTGCATGAAAATTTGGGATTTTCCCTAGAATACTTATGGGTTTATTCTCAGAATATTAAGGATTTATCTCCAGTATAATTTAGGGTTTACCCCCCTTTAATACAAGAATTATTCAAACGGTTGCAACTGATGTCCAGAAAATTTCTAAGTGTTCAAAGACGTTATACACAGGGGACATTCCTACTGAGGCAATTGTGTAAAGCTCAAAGGATCAAGCTTAAACCGAGTACACTAAGTATCTCAGGCTGGGGACATCTTCGTTGGAAAAATTGCAAAGGGATTGAAGTTTAAGAATAGGGTTACACCCTATTCCTGGTATGATCTTTCCTTTATAAACCCTATTTGAATCGTTTGAATTTTTGAAACTATGTTTGACAAAAGATTAAATATCTTGATTAGGATATATTCTCAGGATATATTCTCAAAATGTATTTTCAGAATATGTGTCAGGATATTTGGTTAGAATATTTGGGATATGGTGCTTGGGTTAAAAACTAAAACTGTATTCTAGTCAAACAAATGTTATCGAGACAAACTTTGTAAAATAAAAATGAACTGTCCTTTTCTTTAAAAACTTCTGAATGGTTTAAGTTATAAAAACCCTATTTGACGAAAGTCTTAATAGGATATTTACGAGTATGCTGATCAAGATATTTCCATAAGAAATAATTGCACTAAGTCTGGAGCATTAAAATTCAAACTAAACAATGCATATTAAAGATTGAAAAACAACAATGGATAATTCAAAAGAGGGTTATCTTATTAACGTAGCAAAAGTTGTGCTTTTGGTTTCATCTCAAACTGAGATCCATCCACCAAAATCACGATTAGTTTCTAACTATATTTACACAACGGTTGAAGGTTTCATCTCAAACCGAGACCCATCCGCCTCCAACCATTGTATTGTTCAAAACAAATTATACTAATTGATGACCAAGGGCTTCATCCTGAAACCCAGGACCCATCCACCTTTGGCCATCATATTGTTTTAGTGCAGGAAATGTAAATTGTTCAAAGAGAGGAAAAGTAAATTGTTCAAGGATCACAAACCACAACCATCAAACCTAAAAAAGTGGGCTCCGGCCTAGGCACAAATATCCATCATCGCCCACTTCACTGCTTTTAAGGGGCAGCACCCTCTTCCATCATGACTTCATCGGCGGCATCCTCTCCAGCATCCCTCCCAGCATCCTCTCCAGCATTCGTCCCAGCATCGCCACCAACATCCCTCGAAGCACCAACATTATCCACCTTCTCGGCCACCTTAGCAGGCTCCTCCGCAGCGGACTTCACAGGGGGCTCCACAGGATTACCACCAAGATCTTTCAGCTTCACCTCCCAAGCCTTGATGTTTCATGAAGGGCATTCAAAGCCCAGAGCCATAGCCTCATAGGCCATTTTCAGTCTAGACTGGAGGAGGGAGATGATAACAGAATTCTTGAGGCTTTCCCGATATGAAGCCATATCCTGCTCGTGTTGAACTTGGGCAACATCAGACTTGGCTTGGGCCTCATGTGTGATCTTCTGGATGGCAGACTGGTGCTCTTGGATCATTGCCTTGTATTTGGCTTCATAGTGCTCTGATTTGGCGTTGGCAATCGCTGCTTGGTCCGCAATGGTGGCTTCAGCCTTTTTCAGCTTGCTCACTAGCATGACGTTCGAGCCACATGCGTCTTCATAGAGGAACACCAGGCGTTCAAGACCCTGCAAAATAAGGAAACAGGTATTAACCTTTATTGACATTTATAACCAGCATATGGTGCAGGATGTAGGTCAAGGATACGAACCTGGTTGAGGAAGCCGGTCATGAATTTGCTGGACTCTGTAAACCCATAGTTCTCGAATGGGAATGCGTGGGGGGTAGCAGGGTAGTCTGCTTCCTTCCTCTTACGGGAGCTGGAGGCTCGAGTCCTGGATGCTGGGGGAGCCTTGGGTGCGGTAGCAGTTTTCAAACTGGTAGGCTTTGGCGTGACAGCTGGCTTTGGATTGGTTTCTTGCTAGCAGGTGCAAGGCTAGAGTAACTGTCCAACTCGTCAAGCTGGAAACCTTCGAGGTTCATGACCGGCACTATAAAAAGGGAGAAATGTTTAATTCTTAACACTCATACTCTATAATTAGTCTAATCATATACTTACCAGACATTTCTAAACTTGATTTTTGACTTGAGCTTATGAGAGACAGGGAGAAGGTTCTTTCACTGGCAGGAAGTCGATAGATCTCTTTGATCCTGGGATCCGATTCTGCGCTTGGAGGTGCTAGATCTCAGAAATTTGCTGCACAAGAAATCAGGATGTCAGTTAAGGTTATAGTTTTAAGATATATTTGGGGATATTCCTAAAACCCTAAATCCTACTAGAAGTCAACCATCTAACTGGCGGGTCAAAACCTTTGTCGACATAATCCCTTTTTATGAAAAAGAACTTTCGTTGCCACTGATCTTCATTCTTAGTGGCCTTGAGGATTAGGGGGTTCTTGGAGGTGGATGTCACACCCCGACCACGTTAAAACAACAAACCGTGGCGGAAACGTCGGGGAGTGTTGTAACAGAATCATTGTTTCAACAACCATGGTAATTAAAGTTATGTAATATTGAAATAAGGTTTACATTGTCTTGGAAGTTAAATAAAACATAACATAATAATTGTATTTTAAGTCACTAAGGCCCGAGTCCGCCTAAGTGAAGCACAAACATCATCATGCATCAGCACCTGAAACACATGTAAAAATAGGTACGTCAGCATAAAAATGCCTGTGAGATACATAGGTTTTGTTTATGCAAGATTCATGACTTGTGGTTTAAAAGAAGTGTTTAACAAAAATAGCCATGAACCTCGTAAAATGTTTTCTTTTATAAAATCAAGTGAAAATCGATATGAAAATCAAATGATATAAAAGAAATATGCATGGTTAAATAAATAACCAAGTAAAAGTGAATTGTATAAAATATGTACTTTGTATAAAAATGTCATATTCTTGGAAAGAAATGTTTCATGTCTTGCCCATGTGATTAAAATTCGCACTTGGAGAATTTGGAGAAAAGTTGTTCTTTCTTTAGGAGCTCCATTGTAAGACGAAGACGCTGTTCATGATCAGCTCGCGTCTTAGAATAGATTAGAATATCATCATTGAATACAATGATGAACTTGTCCAAATAAGGCTTACAAACCCTATTCATCAAGTCCATGAAAACAGCAGGAGCATTTGTTAAACCGAAAGGCATAACAGTGAACTCATAATGACCATATCGAGTACGAAAAGCAGTTTTGGGAATATCTTCTTCGAGAACTCAAAGTTGATGATACCCAGAACGCAGATCTATGTTTGAAAAGCAAATAGTGCCCTGTAGCTGATCAAAGAGGTCGTCAATGCGATGTAGGGGATATCGATTTTTGATGGTAAGCTTGTTGAGCTCACGATAATCGATACACATCCTAAAAGATCCATCTTTCTTTTTCACGAATAGGACAGGAGCGCCCCAAGGGGAAAAGCTCGGACGGATGAATCCTTTGTCAGATAGCTCCTGAAGTTGCTTAGATAACTCTTGCATCTCAGACGGTGCAAGACGGTAAGGTGACTTAGCAATGGGATTTGCACCAGGTACAAGATCAATGCGAAACTCAACTTGGCATACAGGGGGTAATCCAGGTAAGTCTTCAGGAAATACCTCAGGATAATCCCGAACAACAGGGATGTCTTGGGTAGTCTTACCCTTGCCTTTATCCTCTACAACATGTGCCAAGAAAGCAACATATTTCTTTCGTAGGTATTTTTGGGCTTGGGTACAAGACATGAGTTTAACAGGTTTCTCCCCATGAACTTCTAAGATCTCACCAGTCGAAAGCGGTATACGGACGATCTTCTCAAAGCAAACCACCTCAGCATGGTACTTGGCTAACCAATCCATTCCCACTAAACATCAAAGCTCCCGAGTTGCATCGGTGTGAGGTCGATAGGGAAAATATGGTTATTAAGGTTCAATTGGCAGTTTCGAAGAACGAAATCGAGTACAACGGGTTTACCACTAGCTACTTCTACTGTCAAGGGCTTTCCTAGTTTTGTTCTAGTCATCGAAAGCAAAGGCTCAAAAGCTAAGGACACAAAACTCTTATCGGCACCCGAATCAAATAGAACAGAAGCAGGATGGTTGTTAACAAGGAACGTACCGTTCACCACTTCGTTATCTGCGCGAGCCTCGTTTGCATTCAGGTTAAAAGCTCTACCACGAGCCTGTGCCTGATTTGCAGTTGCCAACATCAGGCAGTTTTTCCTGTAGTGGGTCAGATCCCCACAGTTGAAACATGAACCAGGCGGATAGTGAGGTCGTGCAGGATTCTGGGCAGGGTTTTGTGCAGCTTGGTTTTGAGCTGCCTATTTTTGGTTCGGAGCAAAGTGGCAAGTATTTGCAACATGACCAGATTTGCCATAGTTTGTGCAAATGAGGCATTGCACTTGTGGTTGATGGTGGTCATTTGTTTGTTACCACAAAGCAAACAAACGACACACAGTGACAAATCAAAGTAAATAGGTCATTGTTTTGGTCAAAAATCAAGCAATGACAATTCAACCAAACTTTCTGTTGTGGGGTATGATGCTTGAATTGATGAACAACAATAAGGATCACTCTGAAATGTAATGAACAAGTGACACAAAGATTTATACGAGGAAAAAGCCCTTGATCAATGAATGATCTCCGGCATAAAAAACCTCGGGTGATGGAAACTACCGATCACCAACTCAAATTAAACAAGAAATGTATTACAACTTCGGATGATAGCGAGCTAAGTACAAGGATCACTATAGTGTGTTGTGTAAAAAAGTGTGCAATCGCCAAGTGAGTTTACGAGAGCTGGTGAGAGCAGTTGTAAGAGTGTATGTGTAGCCAAAAATAGCCAAGTGTTTTCTAATTAGCTTGCTACCCCTTTAAAAATGGAAAATATCTACACTAACTAACATTCCGCAAATGGTGCAAGTCCTCAACGACTCCATAACGTCCACTTTTTGGCCAAGCACGTGCGGAATAAACATGGAATATACTCCAGGAATGTCGCCAAGACCAAGCCCAAGCTGATACTCCTGCAAAACAATTCCATATTCAAAATAGACAATCGTTAGTATAAGGATCCTCAAGATGATCCATGATCCTGATCCTGAAACACTTCCGAGGATCACTAAGTCAAACAGAAGTAAGGATCACTAAACCCAACAGTAATTGAGGATCACTGATCATTTAGAAATCCACCCCTAACAATTTCCCCCAAAATATAAGGAGTAAATATGTAAATAAGCGAGTTGTATTTTGTATTCTTATCCGCAATCGATCCAACGGATAACTAGCCGTTGTAATCGGACTAGCCGTTACAAACATGACGTCACTGAGGTGACTATCCTGCAAAATCATCATTATAAATAGGAGTTAGAGATAGGGATCAATCAGCATTTAAATTCAAGAGAAACTCCCTTTAAATTCTCATCCGACGATCAAGCAGGTATTTCTCTTCCTCTTCTTCCTTTACGTTTTCTTTCTCTGCTCATTCTTTCTTCACCTTCTTCATAATCAAGATGATGTTAAGATCCTCTCCTACTAAGGATCACAAGAAAGACAGTCCTCTTAAGAGCCAGGGGATCATCAAAGATTCGGCGAATGAAAGGTGCTGCTTCACTGATGTACAAATAGACAGAATCCGACACTGCTTTCCGGCTAACACCTATTTCAAACCGTTTGATCCCACCGTTCTAAGTGATTTCGTTTCGGAAACTTGGGTAGCCTTCCCTGTCACTCCTTTCACAATAGGATACACATATCCTTTCCCTGAATTCACCCAGTCTTTCTTCTCTCTTACCGGCATTTCTTATATTCAAGCTATGCCAATGATCTGGAGGGTCTTATATACCCTTGAGAGGATCATTGAGCAAGAAGGAATTGCTCTAGGAATGTCGGAACTGGCAGAAATGTATGACCTCACCACATTTGGATCCCACCGATATCTACTCAAGCGTAAACCCGGTGAAGAACATCCCATCTTCAAGGCCACTAAGAATGATACTAATTGGAAACGGAGATTCTTCTTCGTCCGAAGAGATTCTATCCCGGACGGAAAGCATCTGCCAAGGAAGTGGGCCACCCATGGTAGGATAGAGGATCCTTAGAAGGATCACTGAGTAAACTTGTTTTTGATGAGGATTACTAACATGCTTTTGTTTCTTTTGCATAGCTATCACCGTTTCACATATTAGACCCTCATCTGCCACCGAGGAGAGACTTGATGCTTTCAGAAAACTTGATCTTGCAACAAGATCATTCAAAACAAACACCCAGGACTCACAAGAAGTATCCTCAGGTTCTGTCACTATGTCAAGTGAGTATCCTGTTTTTTGTATAGTTAAATGTTTAAACAAATAGTTAAATAGAAATAGGATAAGGATACTTATCTGTTATGAATGTGTAGGCACCGGTAAATCCTCAAAATCTGCCTCCAAGTTTAGTGTCACTGATCTTGACAATGTCCGATCCTCCAAGAAAAAGTCTGCTGCTAGCCCCTCCGTTGTAATCCCCAAGGCTACCACTTCAAAGGGAAGAGGTGGAAAGAAAAGAAAAACCTCTGAAGCTGACAACCTCCAAGGCTTGCCTCTGATCTGCCATCAATTCCTCGAGTACTTCAATGATGTAAGGGTCACTGACTCAGTTTAGTTATCCTACCCACTTGAGGATCACCTGACTCTAATTTTTGCATTGTCTTCTTTGTAGAAATTTTCTGAGATCGAGGACTATGTTGGGAATGTTGAGGAGCTTGAGGAGAAATACTCTGACCTCCAAAAAGTGGCGTTGCTCAAGGATCACAAGATTGCTTCCCTTGAAAAGGACCTCAATGATGCTAAAGCTCAGACAGCTGCAATCCTGATCAATTTTGATTATGAGAAGCACGAGATCACAGAGTATGCCAAGGTCTCCGCTGCCATTGCCATGTATAAGACCAAACTACAGATGGCTCAGGAAGCTCAAGATCCTGCCTTTGATAAGAGCAACTGGGACGTGGAAGGCTGGAAGGCCAGGCTGGCTGAGTTGGAGGATGAGGATGAGGCTGATGAGGTTCTGGAAATCGAGGCTAGTGGCAGTGGCAAGGATCAGGTGAAGGATACTGGAGCTGGAGGGGATGATGATGCAGCGAAGGTGTAGGCTGCATGAATGGGCGATGAAGGACATTTCTAGACGTAGCTGGAGCCCATTTTTTAAGTTTGATAGTTTGTTTTGGTTATGATGTTTTGATGAACAATGGTTGGTCTGTACTCAAACAATAGTAATTAGGGCTAAGGATCATGAATGATCCTTTGAACGATAGGTAGGATTACAAATGGTGGAGGGATCCTCTGTTTGGGGGATGAAGCCATTGTGATCCTGCCGTCTTTTTGATTCCTGCACTACCAAGGGCCTTAGACAATGGACACCCTTTACCTACCCCAGCGGACGGGCCACGTATTGCTGGTAGATGCTCGGGGTAGGTAATTTTGACAACCTTAATGGGTTTAATATTATGTGAATAAAATAACTTTAACTTTTTGGCTTATCCTGTGTTGATATCCTTGTTAATATTTTACTTTCCAACTGTTGTGATGTTTATTTTGTTTAAACTTATCAAGTAAAGAAAAAATTTTAGAAATATCCCCAAAAAGTTTAGGATATGATCAAGGATCACATATCCCATAATCGATAAGTTCTGAAAAGTAATATAGTTTAAGGATCATGAGTTTAGTTGTCAAAGGATAAGGGTTATTCAAATAAATAATGAATAAAATCAAAATAGTTAAGGATCATACCTGAGAATCCAAGTTAGGATCCTATCCATTAACACTTATAATCAGGATAACCCAAAAGACAAACCTTAGTACAAAGTAAGGATCAAGGATCCTTGGTCGTTTATCTCCAAAAACCTGAAATAGGATACAACTTGGGACTAAGCCAATATAAGATAAGAGTTAGTAACTGGGGATAAGCCCAACAATTCTGGGGACAAGCCCAATATACTGGGGACAAGCCCAAAGGATAACTGGGGACAAGCCCAAAGGATAACTGGGGACAAGCCCAAAGGATCGTGTGTAAACTGGAGTATGGCCCTCACTGGCGACTATCCAAACTTAGTGACATGAAAATGCCAAAACCTTAGCTAACGTGAAAACGTTAGAAACCTTAGGAACGGATGTATGGTACGTCTACCATTATACGTAGGATCCTGAATATAGCCAGTACAATGAAATTGTTAGCCCCTAAAGCGAGTACTGGTCCCATTGCCATGAACTATACCAGGATCATCGTGCGCTACTGGCGAAACTGGGGACAGGCCCAAACTGGGGTCAAGCCCAAATAACTGGGGTCAAGCCCAAATAACTGGGGTCAAGCCCAAATAACTGGATACTTCTGTGGATACTCAATCTTTAGTTAAGGATACCTGAACCTTCAAAACTCAGAATCAAGTAAAAGGAGGATAAAGGATACAGGATCCTTATCCTTATATAAGAGAATAAAAGAATGAAATAGTTTGAGATTAGAAGATTACCAAGATGAGGATCATCCATTCTGTAAGGATCCTTTAAGGATTCTGGTCAGGTAAGGATCATGGATCCTTGTCACATAAAGTATTTCTTCAAATGGACAGCATTCCAAGCCCTTGGTAGCAAATCACCTTCCATTGTTAGTAATCGATATGCCCCCTTTCCTGCTTCAGCTTCAATCAAGTAAGGGCCTTCCCACTTTGGTGCTAGCTTTCCATCAGCAGGATTGGTGGTATTTTGAAATGCTTTCCTTAATACCATATCACCAACTTGGAATTTCCTGATCCTGACATTTTTGTTGTAAGCTCCAGCCATCCTTTGTTGATAACTGGCCATCCTTATCCTTGCCAAATCCCTGAGTTCTTCTATTGTATCCAGGTCTTGAACTAAGATTTCAGCACTTTCTTCAGGATCACGAATGCTTGTTCTTGCAGTTGGAACCACCATCTCTGTAGGGATCACTGATTCTGCCCCAAATACCAAAGAAAATGGAGTTTGGCCTGTAGCATTCTTGGGAGTTGTCCTATCAGCCCAAAGCACATAAGGTAGTTCTTCTGCCCATTTTCCTTTCTTGGATCCAAGCTTCTTCTTCAAATTGTTGATGATGATCTTGTTGGATGATTCTGCCTGACCATTAGCTTGTGGGTGGACTGGTGTTGATGTTATCATCTTAATCCCCCAACTGTCACAAAAGTTAGTGGTTCTATTCCCAATAAATTGGGATCCATTATCACAAATAATCTCAGAAGGGATACCAAATCTAGTAATAATGTTTCTTTTAATAAAGGATATAACTTCCCTTTCTCTGACTTGAGCAAAGGCTTCGGCCTCTATCTACTTAGAGAAGTAATCAGTCATAGCAAGCATGAATACTTTTCCACCAGGTGCCTTAGGAAGCTTTCCAACTATATCCATTCCCCATCTCATGAATGGCCAGGAAGAGGATATAGGATGCAAGAGCTCTGCTGGTTGGTGAAGGATATTACTATGCCTCTGACAAGGATCACACTTCTTAGCATATTCCACAGCATCCTTCTTCATAGTGGGCCAATAGTATCTTGTCCTCAGGATCCTTGAGAATAATGCCCTGGCCCCAGTGTGGTTTCCACAATCTCCTTCATGGAAATCCTTTAGGACTTCTTGGATTTCAGGATCCTCAATGCATCTTAGATATGGTCCTGCAAGAGATCGTTTATTCAACATATTATTCAATATTGTAAATTGAGATACCTTAGTTTTGAAAGCCCTTGGGTTTTCTCCTGTAGGAATTTCTCCATGTTGTATGTATCTCATGATTGGGAGGATCCATGATCCTGAATGAGATTGAGTATCATCGCTAGGGATGATTGCAGAATCCTCTCCTA